>ML776787.1:495449-510973 GCA_009831015.1 Picea engelmannii | reverse complement strand
CATCTTCAGCTGTTCAAACTGTATTCTGTAGGTTTGAAGCTTTGCATCCTTTACCTTCTCATTACCCTCATAATTGTTAATGAGTTTGTCCCACATTTCTTTGGCAGTTCCTAGGTGCATAACTTTTACGAATTCTTCTTCTGCAAACCCACTCAAGATAGCATTCATAGCCTTAGCGTTGAAGCTAAATTCTAGTTTTTCATCCTTATTAGCAAGCACAACTGGCTTTACATAACCAGTCTCTACCACATCCCAGACATCTGCACCTAAAGCCATTATTTAGGTTCTCATTCTAACTTTCCAGAAGGCAAAGTTTGTTCCATTGAACAGCGGGGCCTTATTGGTTGAATTTCCTTCATGGATTGACATGTTTAAGCTCTAGGATCTACCCTTTAGATAAAAGGGGCCGGCTCTGATACCAATTATTAGACAACTGAGAGGGGGGGGGTGAATCAGTTGTTACCATGCTTAAACAATTATGGTTCTTTTAAACTCTTTGTAGAGACTCTAAATGATGATCACAATAATGCAGGGAAATAAACAATGGCACTTTCATCATCATTCACATATATGAGAAACACAGAGACAGATATTTCCCGAGGAAACCCATGCAGGGTAAAAACTTCTTTTACTTTATATGATAAGTAATGGTTACATTCTTTACAGTATCATACATATGAGAACCAACTCATAATGAGGCTACAACCTCAATTTTGCAAGTTGCAACTTGCTGAGAGCACCAACTCTCAGTTTTCTCTATCACCCACTAGAGGGAAGCACCAACTCCCTGGTTTCTCTAGCACCAACTAGAAGGAAGCACCAACTCCCTGGTTTCTCTAGCACCAACTAGAAGGAAGCACCAACTCCCTGTGTTCAAGCACCCACTTGAACCTTTGAGGACACAAGTCCTCCCTAGCTCCTCCCAACCACCCTGAAATATAAATGTTTTCTACTGAAACTTATTACAGTGATATGATGTTCAACAATGGCTTACCAGACTCATCACTGTTCTATTGCATTTCATTGCTCTGTCTACCTCATTTCCTTTCTGCACACATCACTTGCTCTGTCTATTCTTCCGTTTTTTATGCTCTGTGCGCCATGTCCATTCACTTCACAGTTCCTCTTATGTGCTCTTCAGATGCTGCACTCTCCTCCTTCTTTACACATGAATCACCTTCACCAACAACATTCACAACAACCTCCAACAGCAACAACAATAACTCCCTTCTCTTCTCTGTATTGTGTATTTATAGCTTCTGTGCACCTTGTGCATGCAATGTTAGCAATGCCTCTGCATGCTGACTCCGCGCCATTATCCTCCACCTCTCAAGTGTTCTGTCTGATCATCACAGTGACTCTTCAGCTTCTCTGGTAGTTGAGACTCTTCATCTTCTTTGTGACAGTTGAGCTCACCTTCTCTGTTTTAGTTACAGGCTTCCACGCTCATCCATCTGTCAATCCCTTCTAAGAATAGTATTCCTTCACTTGGACGAAGCTTGGAGACTCTTCATCTCCTCTAGCGATCACACAGGTGTCTCTTCGAATTCTCTAGCAGACACCATCAATGGTTTCTAGCAGTTTCACTGTGTCGTGCATCAGTATTCCTCCGATCAACACTTGATCTGATGGTTCAGATTACATCGCGATTTCACCTATCGCGATATCAATATTCTTGATGTCAATAATTTTTGACATGTCCAACTCTCGATCCCCGATGCCTCTCCATTGAATGGAATCAATGGTCCAGATCAAAGCTTGATCTGATGGCTCAGATTGCATCGTGATTTCATATATCATGATATCGGGATTCTTGATGTCAATAATATTCGACATGTCCAACTCTCGATCCCCGAAACTCCGACAAGGTGTCCATCTGATGACGTCATACATGGATTGACACGCGTTGAATACTTCCACATGTCACTCTGATTCGTGACTTACATGTTCCTGACATGTTGAATCAGTCTGACACTTGTCATTACCTGGTTGTGCCACATGTTCCTAGTTGACATGGTCTGCTGACGTGAGTCGGGTCGATGGTCTAGATCACATCTTGATATGACGGCTCAGATTACGCTGGGAATTTTCATATTGAGAAATCGAGATTCCTATTGCATTGTTTCTTTGACATTTCCAAAACGTGATCCTCGAAACTCTGATCAATGGTTCAGATGTGATCTTGATTTGATGGCTCAGATTATGTCGAGTTTTTGTGAGCCCTCTACTCCTTTTACTTTTAAAGGTCATGCAGGTTTTCCTCAATCCAACGGTGGTCAGACCCTGCACTTGGATCTGACACCTCTAACTTCAATTAGCCCTCCGGTTAAGCTCGTGGTCCATGTGACCTTCTCCTATATGACCGCAGCCAAACCTCCTTATCGGGGTTTCGGACTTTCCCATGTTGAAACATGTATGTCCTAAGGATTCACGATCCCTCGAATCCCGACGTGCTCTTTATGCACTATCTCTCCTGGCTAGGCTCCTGGCCCATATGACCATTATCCCCATGACCGCAGTCCTACCACTCGTCGGGGTTTCGAGCTTTTCAATGTCGCAATACATTGGCTCACGGGATTCCCGATATGTGAAACCCCAATGAGTCATCCCTCCTTTTGGGATTTCACCTTGGCTTTTCCCGATGGTAAACCTTGTGTAGCTCCTGTCCGATCTGATGGCTAACAGGATTTCTGAATGAGATCCAACGACTGTCGATCTCTGTCTTCCTTCTCCTCTGCGAACTCCTGTATCTTGAGCTTTGTTGTGCATGTTCTCCTCGATGTTGTTCCTCCTGAGCTTTCACTTCCGAATCCCCATGGGATTCTTGGACTTATGTTCCTCTACAAAGTCTTCACATGCACACTCTGATCCTGCCATCTTCATTTTTGTACTTTCCATCAATGACAAGCATACGCTGCCTGATAGACATTTGCCAACAAGGATTCAAGAGAGGAACAATTGATAGAAATCTATATATCAAAAGATAGGTTAATGATTTGATCATTGTGTTGGTCTATGTAGATGACATC
Organism: Picea engelmannii; assembly: GCA_009831015.1. NCBI lineage: Eukaryota > Viridiplantae > Streptophyta > Pinopsida > Pinales > Pinaceae > Picea > Picea engelmannii. Next base: position 507,944 of record ML776787.1, on the reverse strand, counting down.
ATCTTCAGAAGCAGTAATGCTTCATTGGTACAATGGTTTTCTTCTTCCATGTAGTCTAAATTTTAAATGTCTATGATAGGGGAACTGTAATTTTTTCTTGGTCTGCAAATTACTCAGAGGTCTAAAGGAATATTTCTTTCTCTGGAGAAATATTTAAGAGAAATGTTGAAAAGGTTTCAAATGGAATATTCTTCACCTATGAGCACACCTATGGTCACTAGATGCAAGTTAAGAAAGAATGATGACTCACCTAATATTGATTAGAGTTCATATAGGTCTATGATAGGCAGCCTATTGTACATCACAACATCCTGTCCAAACATAATGCATGATGTTGGTATGGTAGGAAGGTATTAGGCCACAACTAAACATAGTTATTTGTTAGCTGTCAAAAGAATATTCAGGTACTTGAAAGGCACAATGAACTATGGTCTATGGTATCCTAAGAATCATAATTTTCAACTATCATCCTATTCAGATGTTGATTTGGATAACTGCGTGGATGAAAGGAAAATCATGAGTGGAGGTGCATTCTTCTTAGGATATTCCCTTATAGCATGGTTGAGAAAGAAGAAAGGTTCCATTTCCTTATCAAATACATAAGCTAAATACATTGCATCTATCACTTGTTGTACCCAAGTATTGTGGATGTTTTAGACACTTGCAGACTTGGAGGTAAAATATACTACACCGATCCCAATTCATTGTGATGATACTAGTGCAATTAGTGTGTCAAAGAATCTTGTATTTCACTCCAATACCAAGCATATACCCATCAAGTGTCACTTCTTGAGGGAACATGTGACCAAAACTGTTGTTTCTTTGCATTATATTCCATCCAAAGATCAGATTGTTGATATCTTCACTAAATTGCTTGTAAAATCTCAGTTTGAGTATCTACGGTAGAAGTTGGGCGTGACCATGTTTTCAAGATAAATAGTCTATCTGATCAGGGGGAGAGTGTTCCTAGTATATTTGATCAGGCAGAGCATAGATTCACTCTTTGTTTTATTTGACCTTGATGTCAAAGGGAGAGAAAAAGGTGTTGATTGGATGCTGCAGTTGGAAGTCTAAGAAGAATAGTGCAGGCTTTTAGGGTTGCCATCAATGCCAAAGGGGGATATTGTTGGCATGTTTACAGGAAGAGTGTGCCTGTCATTGATGGAAAGAAAATCAACGATGATGGTTCCATTTCCAAATCGTAGGAGAGACAATGTTCTCATATGCACAGATGAGACTCAAAAGTCACAGGGATCACATGAGGTACTTCAAAGGTGGAACCTTTGAAACGTTGGAATTCTTCTAAGTCAGAGAGGCGAGAAAGCTCAGGAGGAAGAGAGACAGTGTCTATTGGATCACCGATCCTGAATACCCAACAACTGTTGGATCATTCTAAGTAGAATATGATCAAAAAACAACATTTGGTTTAGGTCAAAAGTTGCGAGGAGGTTATTGTTTGGGGAATCTCACTTTGGAAGAATTGGCAACTTGAAAGTTGAATTACCCAAAGACCGAAATATAAAATGAATAAGGACCATCAGATCTGGAGAAAATGTGATGATCGTTAGATAAACATCTAGTGACCAGAGGAAGAGTAGAGAAGAAGTACATAGATGATCTATTGGAACTGAGCATCGAGGATCAACAGTCGCTAGATCCCGATATAAATGCATGAAGGTTAAGCCTTTGGATGAGTGCAGGAGAGAGGAATTTTCAAAGTCCCAAAGTAAGCAAAGATTGTCCATCGTCAAGACTGATAGGTGGTGAACAATCCACAACTCTGGAGAGAATCACTTCGAGAGTTTTTGGTTGGGAAGGAAACAAAAGTCCCAAAGTCCCGAAGGATGAAGGTTTGAAGTCGCTCTCAATCGTTGATCTAAGATACATTTTGAGAGTTAGGACAACCGTTAGATCTGGGAGAAGAACAAGTGCCACATGTGGAGATCCATATTAGCAAGACTACATCAGCAAGGACACATGGCACAATAAGATAATGACAAGTGTCAAGTTGAATTGGCATTTCAGGTACGTGCAAATCATGAATCTGAGTGACAGATGATAGCTACTCAGCTCATGACACGTCATCAAGTGACATAATAAAGTTACGTCAATGAGGGAGTTTTACTTCGTGAGTTTTACCACAAGGGATTAGCTTAAATTCATGAAGTCCCAAATGCCAAATACCCGAAGAATATCCAGACCATTGGTTGCCAAAAGGACGTGTGGCAGAAATCTGTGCAGTTTGGGGAAAAACACTCTGAGAAAAAGAGAGAAAAGAAAGTTGAGAGTTGAGATTCCTGAAACCTGGTAACCCAAAGTCAATCTCAACCATCTGATTCTGAGAGACACACGTCAGTCGGTTGCTAACTCCAGATAAAAGCAAAGGAATGAAGAAAGGTTGGAAAGTTGAGATTGTCGAACCCCGAATACCTGAAGGGATTGTGACCATTGATTCGAGAAGGAAAGGTGTCATTAGATCGCAAGCTCTGGGTAAAATGATCGGAGGGAAGCTGAGCGAGGAGAAACTGAAATCTGAGAATGTCCAAGGCAAAAGTCCCAGAGCGAAGGATAGTCGTTGGATTAAAAAGGATAGATGTCAGTAGATCTTCCATTTCAGAAGATGTCCAATCAGAAGAAACAAGAAGTTGATATTTGAAATCTTCGAAGTCCAGAGACTCGAAGGAGATATCGACCATTAGTCTGAGAGAGAGACATGTCAGTGTATTGTAAACTTCAGAAGATTGACGTACCAAGGAAAGTAGGGTTTGAGAGTTGAAACTCCCAAAGCCTGGATCAAGAATTAAAACTTAGTCGTTGATTTAGAAAGGACAAACCTAAACCGTCAGTTCAAGAGCACCATCAATATCGTGAGATCTACAGTCCTGTTGCATTGCGGGGATTGTGTTGTACAAGTTGAGCAACTAAGAGGGGGGGGTGAATCAGTTGTATACACAATTTTCATTTTTATCTCTTTAATACAAATTACTTCTTTAATGCAACTTAAAACCTAATAAATATTTTGCCTTAGTGAAAATGAATTAGTAACCATCAATCACATGAAACAAACAGAGACACAAGATATTTATGAGAAAACCCTTAAAGGGAAAAACCACTTCTTTTTCTTGTGGATGTAAAGAAAGTGAGGTAATTGAGTTACATCAAATTTTGTCTAAGAAACTACTCATATGAGGCTACTACCTCTTTATCTTCAGCACCTACTGAAAGACAAATTCTATTGCCTGAATGCAAGCTTCAACTTGTAATAAGACTGTTAGTCTCCCTATATCCTCCCTTCCTCCCTTTAGTACTGGATTCAACCTGTTTCAAACACTCTTCTCAAACTGTCAATATCCTTTTGTTAATTTCTTTCTATGAAAACAAACCTATAACCATCAATTCCATATTTTCCAAACCTGTTATTCTTTTCAACCAAAACACATCTTATTTAAATGCAAATCTATTCATACTTTGTCAATGCCAAAACTGATCAACTCAATATGTTCATGTTTACTCTGTTATAAACCTAGAAATCAAATCTATAGATAATATTCATTGCAATAAATAATGATCTCAATGTATATTTGAATTACTAAGATAGTCTTTAACTATTAAATGCACATACCTTTGATGTAATTGCTCAATAAATCAATCATTTCATACTTCTATTCTATATCTATATCAGAGTTTATTCATTGTAAAAACAACCATACCATCTGTAACATCAGAGTGTACCTCTTCTCTGTGCATTTCTCATTTAAGGAGAAAATCAAACTATTAACCTCTGTGCATATATATCTCAAAGAGAAATTCAACTTATTGATCTCTATGTGTTTATCTTTCAAGAAGACTTTTGATTGATGAATTCTAGAACTTCATTTCAATCGTTTCATTGCTGCGTTTTTTCTTCTTTCAATTCACTTCTACTTTTTTCCTCTTTCAATCCACTTCTGCGTTTTTCACAATCAAGAAACCAATCAATAGGTTTAAAGAAAAACTTTCTAACTGTCTCAAATACATTTACTCCTACGTTTTCCTCCCAGCAAATTATCAAAAGAGTTCTACAAAAAAAACATGAATCAACCGAGTTCTTGAACACACTCTATTCTCTCTGTGTTTATCTTTCTCTTACCAACATCAAAAATTTCATCAAGAAGTGTTTACATTAGTTTCTTTAGCTGTCAACGTTAAATTTTTTCGTACTTATCTGGCAAACTTCCTTAACATATGAGCTTTGGTGATATAACTTATAATGCACTTTTCCTTGCATTTTTAACTAAGACTTTGACCACCTGTTCATTGAGTTAATTGAGTTGCTATTCCAACTAATGAAAATCAAACTCTTACTCATAAATGAAATAATGAGAAGTTTGACATCAATGGAAATAATGCCCATTCACTCTGTTCAATATGGCTAACAAACTCCCCCTTTGACATTGATGGAAAACTTAAACCTATTCTCCCCCTTTTGTCATCGATGGAAAAGGATAAATCATACTCCCCTTGTTAGAAATACCAAGAAATACCAAGAAAATATCACCTATACAACAACCAAAACAACACCAACTCCCCCTATCAAAAAGGTCTGTGCAAACTGTAGCCAACCAAGAAAAATTGTTGTAGAGGGTCCAAAATTCGAATAAGAGAGCTGAAAGATGCACCATGAAAACCTGCATTTCTGAGTATAATGAAAGAGAAAGATAATTACAGAAGGAAGACCCCCAACTGATCCCTAATACTTTCAAATTGGATTTTAGGTAATGGCTTAGTAAAGATATCAATAATCTGATTTTTTTTACCAACATATTCCAGCTTAATGATATTACTTAAAACCTGCTCTCGAAGAAAAATAAATTTAATAGGAATATGTTTCATTTTGGAATGCATAACTGGGTTTTTAGAGATACTAATGGAATTGGTATTGTCACAGAAGATAAAAATGAGAGCATCAAAATGAATTTGTATTTATGATAACATTTGTTTCATCTAGAGAACATGAGTGCAACAATTTGCAGATGCAATGCATTCTTCCTTAGCATTAGAAAGGGAAATTGTTGATTGTTTCTTGCTAGACCAATTCACCAGACATCCTCCAAGATAGAATGTTTCTCCAATAGTACTCTTCATGTCTTCAACACAACCTGCCCAATCAACATCAGTGAAAGCATACAAATCAAGATGATTACCTTTAAGATACCATAAACCATACTCTGATGTGCCCTTAAGATATCTGAGAATCCTTTTGATTGCAGGTAAATGAGAAGCTTTAGGAGAGGCATGAAACCTAGTAACTTGACAAACTACATACATAACATTGGGCCTTGTAGTTGTAACATATAGAAGGCTACCAATCATAGATCTGTACATTGTCTGCTCAACATTTTCAGAATCATCATTTTGACTTAACTTACATCCAGTAACCATGGGAGTGCCAACTGGTTTACAATCCTTCATTTGAAATTTCTTAAGCATTTCATTGATATATTTAGTTTGAGAAATGAAAATACCTTTATCATATTGAGTGATTTGAAGACCTAAGAAAAATTTCATTTCACCAAGAATGGACATCTCAAACTCATTCAACATACTTTCAACAAATTGTTCGCTAAGTTTATTATTATCACTACCAAAAATAATATCATCTACATAAATCTCAACAATGACCAAGCTATCATGTTCTTCTTTAATATAAAGATTATTGTCAGTGTTTCCTTTCCTGTATCCTTATTGCCTTAAGTATTTATCAAGCCTAGAATACCAAGCTCTTGGATCTTTCTTTAGCCGATACAAAGCCGTTTTCAACCTGTAAACATGATTTTCTTCTTCTTGCACCTAAAACCCATCTGGTTGTTCCATGTATACTTCTTCCCCTAATTCACCATTTAAAAATGCAAATTTTACATCCATTTGATAAACTTTAATGTGCTTGGAACTAGAATAAGCCAAAATCAGCCTAATGGATTCCATTCTTGCAACATGAGCAAAAGTTTCTCCATAATATATGCCTTCTACCTGTGCATACCCTTTACAAACCAGTCTAGCTTTATTTCTAGTCACCTTACCTGCTTCATCCAACTTATTTTTGAAGACCCATTTAGCCCCAATAACATTCTTATTTAAAGGTCTAGGAACCAATTCCCATGTCTCATTCTTTTCTATTTGACTAATCTCTTCTTTCATTTCTTTCATCCAGTATTCATCATTGATTTCTTCTTCAACATTCTTGGGTTCAAACAGAGAGAGTAATGATACTTGTTCGTGATTTGAGTTGGATTCTTGCCTTTTGCTTCTAGTTTCAACACATGCATTTATATCACCAATGATTTTCTCTTCAGGATGATTTCTTTGTACCCTTTTGTTTGGAGTCTTAGATGTAGTTGACCCCTGCACCAAAGTAGGAATCAGATTTTCATTGTTAGATGATTTAGTTTCCTCTATATCACTTGATTCTTCTTCCATTTTCAGTTTGTCATATATTTCATATGTGTGATGATCTTTTTGTTCAATTTTGGATTTTTAAAATGAATATTCATCAAATTTAGCATCTATGGCTTCAACAAATTTCTTCAATCTGAAATTGTAGAACTTATAAGATTTTCTTGAGCATGAATATCCAACTAAAATACCTTCATCAGTTCTAGAATCCAACCTTCCCATATTTTTATCAACTTTCTTTATGTAACACTTACTACCAAAGATTCTAAAGTGTTTTACACTTGTTGGTCTACCTTTCCATAACTGATAAGGTGTTTTGTCATAGTTATTTCTCAACAAGATTCTATTCAAAATATGAATAATAGTATGGACAGCTTGAGGCCAAAGTATGTTACTCAGTTTAGATTCATTTAGCATTGTTCTTGCCATCTCCATAACAATCCTATCTTTCCTTTCAACAACACCATTTTGATGAGGTGTTTCAGTAACAGAAAAATGTCTTTTGATACCATTATCATCACAATACTTATTGAATTATTTAGAAACAAACTCTCCCCAATTTTCTGATCTTAACTTTTTAATTTTCATGTCAATTTCATTTCCAGTCAAGTCTTTGAAAATTTGAAAAAAATTGAATGGTTCAGACTTCTTTTTCAACAAAAACATCCAAGTCATCAGAGTAAAGTCATCCACAAATAATAGAAAATATCTTTCACCATTTAATCATGTTGTCCTCATATGTCCACAAACATCAGCATGTACTATTTCCAAAGGTTTTTCTGTAGAGTGTTCTTTGGTCTTAAACTTAACTCTAGTTTGTTTACCATGTTGACACTGTTTGCAAATAGAACTGGTAAGATTCTTCATGACAAGTAAATCTATTATTTCTTCCTTTTTGTTTAACTTAATCAGATTTTCAAAGTTAATATTCCCAAGCCTTTTGTGCCACAACCAACTTTCATCTTCATTCCCAAGATAACAATTTTCCTTTTTCTCATCTAGTATGTAAATGTTGCTCGATGTTCTTGTAGCTGTTCCAAATAACTGATTTGTTTTGACATCTTTGAATTGAAAATTTTTAGAATAAAAAATCGTATAATGCCCTTTATCACAATTTTGACTTACACTCAATAAATTGTGTTACAAATCCTCAACCAAAAAAACATTTTCAGCCATAATATTTTTGTTATTTAGACACACAATACCTCTTCCAATTATCCTAGCTGATTGTTCATTACCAAAAGTAACTATACCTTCTTTTTCTTCATCCAATGTAACAACATTTTGTTTTCTGCCTATCATATGTTTTGAACATCCACTATCCACATACCATTTTACTTTATGATCAGCCTGTAAATCTAGAGTGCAATTTTCAGATTCTAAATGGTCACTTTTCTTTTTCCAACATCTAGCTTTCAGATGAGTGTAATTAGGTTCAGCAGATTTCTGAAAGTTCATTGGACAGTTTCTTGACACATGTCCAAAATTATTGCACCTATTACATTCACCCTCAAACCTTAAAACATCAAATCTATTACAGGAATTGTTCACACTATTCTAAATGGTTCTATCATGCCTTCTTCCATAATCAAACCTAGATTTGTCATGACTATTATGTGCCATTATGTTTCTTGAAAAGTCATTACAAAAATCATCTTTGTGTCCATACATGTAACAAAAGAAACAATAGCCATCAAACCTATTCCGGTACCTATCATAACTTCTTCTATGTACTGTTGAAGTCTAATTTCCTTCTTTCTACACTGATTCCATCTGCTTGCTAGTGTTTTTCACATTTGTATGTCCTGTACCTTCTTTTTCAAAACTTGTACTAGTACTTGCATTAGTAACCTAAGATTTATAACCAATTCCAGTTTTGTCATTTGTTGGTCTTTGATTACTAATAATTTGTTTCAAAATCTTTGATCTATCATCCATGTTATTTTCTTGTACCTTCTTTCTTAATGAAACAACTTCAAGTTTCAGACCTTCATTTTCCTTATCTTTTTCTACAAGAAAATTGTTTAGTTCTTCCTCAGTTACTCTAGCTTCTTCTATTTTGAGCTTTAAATCAATTATCATAGTTTCAATGCTTTCTATCAACTTGTTAGATTTTTGTATCTCATTTTCAAGATTCTTAATTTCTTCTTTGAAATGTTTACATTCTCTTCTTACCTTTCTAAGTTCAGACAAAGCACTTACAAGCTCAGCTTCCAAATCAACTTCACCTTCTTCTTCTTCACTAAATTTATCATTCTAATTTTTTATAGCCATAAAAAGTCTTATATCTGAGCTAACATCATTTTCATCTTATTTTAAAGAATCACTATCATCTTTAATAAATAGACTTTTATTTTTATATGAGTTTCTTTGAAAATACTTCTTATACTAGTTCTTGTATTCTTTACTCTTTCTATTTCTTTCTTATTCACCATCATAATGCTTATTGAAAGGACATTGGAAAGCAAAATGTATTATTCTACCACAACCAAAACATTTAAGAGGAATCTTACCTTTGTATTTTCCAGTACCCTTTTTTAGATTTTTGACAAAATTAGCTTCTTCCATATCCTCTTCTAAATCCTCATAATTGTTGGTTTCTTCTTCAACCATTTTCTTGTCCTTCTTTGCTGCCTTGAAAGATGCTTCTTTTCTAGAAGAATTCTCACCAGAGATCCTCATTGCGTATGCTATTAGCATCCCATGTAGTTCATCCATTTCTAAAGTAGAAATATCAATTCTTTCTTCTAAAGAAAATATTTTTGGATTAAATCTTATAGGTAGAGATCTGAGTACCTTTTGTACAATATTAGCATTTTTTAACTTTTCTCCTAGACCTCTCATGGTATTAACTACTTCATCAATATGAAGGAAATAAATTGCTATATCTTCAGATTATTCCATTTTTAAACTTTCAAATTGACTCCTATATGACTGTAACTTAGAATTATTCACCTTAGTATCTCCTTCATAAACATTTTTCAACTTGTCCCATAATTCTTTTGCTCACACACAATGCATAACCTTAATAAATTATGACCTTGCTAAACCTCCAAGTATTTCATACATAGCTTTGGAATTGATTTCATAATGTTTCTTACCTACAACATATGTTGGAATGGTTGTTGGAACACTATATTCATTCAACATAACTTGCCAAACATCTACTCCCTAAGCTTGCAAAAACAATTTCATCTTGATACTACAAAAGGCATAGTTATGTCCATCAAACAGAGGTAATCTATGTTTTGTAAATTCATATTTCTTATCCATCATAAAAGACCAAACTTCCAGTGATTAAACTGAGTTCTGAAGTAACCTGGCTATGATATGAATTGTTGGACAAGTTGAGCAACTCAGAGGGCGGGGGGGGGGTGAATCAGTTGTATCCACAATTTTCAATTTTATCTATTTAATACAGATTACTTCTTTAATGCAACTTAAAACCTAATAATTATTTTGTCTTAGTGAAAATGAATTAGTAACCATCAATCGCATGAAATGGATAGAGACACAAGATATTTATGAGGAAACCCATAAAGGGAAAAGCCTATTCTTCTTCTTGTGGATGTAAATCAAGCGAGCTACTTCAGTTACATCAAATTTTGTCTGAGAAACTACTCAGATCAAGATACTACCTCTTTATCTTTAGAACCTACTGAAAGATGACTTCTACTGCCTGAATGCAAGATTTAACTTGCAATAAGACTATTAGTCTCCCTATCTCCTCCCTTCCTCCCTTTAGTACTCGCTTAAACCTATTTCAAGCACTCTTCTCAAACTGTCAATATCATTTTGTTAATTTCTTTCTGTGAAAAAAAACCTGTAACCATCAATTCCATCTTTTCCAAAGTTGTTATTGTTTTCAACCAAAACACATCTTATTTAAATGCAACTTTGTTCATACTCTGTCAATGCCAAAACTGATCAACTCAATCTGTTCATGTTTACTCGGTTATAAACCTGGAAATCAAATCTGTAGATAATCTTCATTGCAATAAATAATGATCTCAATGTATATTTGAATTACTAACATAGTCTTTAACTATTAAATGCATATACCATTGATGTAATTTCTCAATCAATCAAGCATTTCATACCTCTATTCTAGATCTATATCATAGTTTATTCACTGTAAAAACAACCATACGATATGAAACATCAAAGTGTACCTCTTCTTTGTGCATTTCTCATTTTGGGAGAAAATCAAACTATTAACCTCTGCGCATATATCTCTCAAAGAGAAATTCAACTTATTGATCTCTCTACGTTTATCTTTCAATAAGACATTCGATTGACGAATTCCAGAACTTCATTTCAACCGTTTCACTGTTGCATTTTTTATTCTTTCAATCCACTTCTGCATTTTTCCTCTTTCAAACCACTTATGCATTTTTCACAATCAAGAAACCAATTAACAGGGTTAAATAAAAACTTTATAACTATCTCAAATACATTTACTCCTGTGTTTTCCTCCCAGCAAATGATCAACAGAGCTCCAGAAAAAAACATGAATCAACCTCTGTAGTTTTCTCTTAAAAACCCATCACCGAGTTCTTGATCACACTCTGTTCTCTCTGTGTTTATATTTATCTTACCAAGATCAAAAATTTCATCAAGAAGTGCTTACATTAGTTGATGTAGCTGTCAACGTTAATTTTTTTCTTAATTATTTGACAAACTTCCTTAACATATGAGATTTGGTGATATAACTTATAGTGAACTTTTCCTTTCATTTTTAACTAAGCCTTTGACCACCTATTGATTGAGTTAATTGAGTTGCTAGTCCAACTAATGAAAATCAAACTCTTACTCATAAATGAAATAATGAGAAGTTTGACATCAATGGAAATAATGCCCATTCACTCTGTACAATCTAGCCAACAGATTGAAGGTGTGGGAATGCTAATGAGATGAGGAAGGGCCGCAATCAAAACCATGGTTTTGGAGGAAGAACACATGTAGGCTCGAGGTAAATTTCGGTCAGGAAAGAAATTTTTTCTAAACCACCTTTGGGCATGATCGCAATTGCGTGGTCACATGAGATCATCACCCAAGGTCATATTGAGGGAGTATCTATCATGTCGCTAAGCTCCACTTCAGAGTTCTAGAGATCGGGAGTTGGGAAAGTCATGGTGACTCATGACAAATGTCCCAAAATGTGAAGTCCCTAAGTGATTGGCCCCATGTCACAACAAATGGTCATGTGAAGGAAGGGGCTTAGAATCCAAATAAGCCAAAATGACTGGTTGTAACTGACATAGAAGACAAAGAGTTTAGACTTCCAGAGAAGCCAAGGAATCTTTGGATAATGGCCACTGATGATGAAAAGATTGAGAATAACCTCCAGGGAATACAAAGAGTTTGTATGATGATTGGGCAGAGGACTCGACGTGAGAAAGAGATGAAAAATAGAGAAAAGAGTGTGTTTCTTCGATAGTGATGCATGGTGGTAGGAGGAGAGGAAGTGTAGTACCTGAAGTGGAGATCAGTGGCGCAATGAAGAGCATGCATATGCAACACAGAACATAAAAGGTAGAAGAGAAGTTGAAAAGGTGATAGTGTTGAGCATAGAAAGAAAAAGAGCAGAGCATAGAAGCTGAAGAAGGCAGAGGAGACATGGAGTTGTAACAGACCATATCAGAGACAGAGAAAGTAAGTAAAATTTTTCCAATATTCAATCAGGGTGGTAGGGTGGTGCTAGGGAGGATTATAGTCCTCTAAATTCTAGTTGGTGCTAAAATATATTCTGGGAGTTGGTGTTTCCATCTGGTTGGTGCTAGAGAAATATGAAATTTGGTGCTCTCTGCAAGTTGTATCTTTCTATCATAGGTTGTAGCCTCATATTTGAATTAGATCTCAAAGACTTTGATGTACATGAAAGTTGGATCTTGATTGACATCCTAAGAATAAGAGGTTTTCACCCTTTATGGGATTCCTCGGGAAAATCGGTGCCTCTGTGTATTCTATGTGATTTATCATTGTATATCTATGCATGTTAAGCTCTCAACAACATATTAAATAATAATCTAGAAAGAATAAAAAAAAGGGGAAAAATTTAAA
>ML776787.1:471043-485936 GCA_009831015.1 Picea engelmannii | reverse complement strand
ATAGAACTTAGTTGATTAGTAACCGTATTAAATTCATTTAAATGATCTGCAACAGACCCACCTTCTGACATCTTCATATTAAATAATCTCTTCATTAGAAATACCTTATTCGATGCCGAGGGTTTTTCATACAATTTGGCGAATGCATCCATCAAACCCTTCGTTTTCTTTTCTTTCGAAATATTGAAATCCACCAACACTACCAGGCTCAGCCGTATCGTTCCTAGAGCCTTTCTATCAAGAATCTCCCATTCTTCGTCCTTCATGGCCGCTGGCTTCTTTTCTACTCCTCTCAATGGTAGGAATAGATCCTTCTGATATAAATAGTCTTCCATCTACATCTTCCATAACTGGTAGTTTTGGCCGTTAAATTTCTCGACCCTAAAATTTCCTTCTTCCGACATTGCTCCCACTTGAACCAGGAACCCTCTTTTCCTACGAGTATCCTTATGCTCTGACACTAGTTGTTAGAAAAATAGGACCGCGGAGCAATAAAATAAAACAAATGCAGAAACAAAACACAGAAGACACACAATACAAGAGAGACATAGATTTACGTGGTTCACCCAGTGTGGGATACGTCCACCAGAGAAATTGCCAGGTCCTTCCTTTATTATTATCTAGCAAATGAAGGGATACAACCTACAGGAAAACCCACTGTAACTTCCTCTTCTTTCTCTCACAGTCTCCTCTCTCAGAATACAATATTCACCATCAACCATAGCCGCGATACATTTCCCTCATAAAAGAGGGTTGCCTTCTAGGGAAAAAAACCCTAACATAATCTCTACCGTTAGATCTGCAACCTTATAATGAACGGTCCAGATTTACAATGAAATTACAATATACTTTTACAAGGCAATTTTTGCTTCGGGGGATTCGCCCCCGAACCCGCATCGAGGGATGCTGCCCTCGAACCCCCGCTGGGCGCCCACTTTCCCCCAGACCCCCCATCCGAGGGGATAGCCCCCCAAGACCCCGTAGAGGGGATACCCCCCCTCTGCACTCCCCCGCGTGGAAGAGTGTACATACTTATGGGGTGTAAATACTTCATGGGGTATAAACATGGCTAAAAGCAAGGACCTCTGAATCAAGAAGATAATCAGGCTCCACAACCAACAAAACATTCTCAGCTATGGAATATAATTGGAGCTCGACAAAGTCAGGTTCAAGTTTAAAGATAATTTGTTTATATTATTTTATTTTAATAGTATTTTTGTGGCCCAAATGTAAACCATGTTCTAATTTGAAGGGTGTTTTCGGCTCGCAAATTTTTCTCAAACCCATAAGCAATATACAATAAATATATGACTTAACATTTTTATATGCAAGAATATTCTCAAATATGACAAGTTGTAATATATGCACAATATTAATTAGGAACATGACGTCAACACCTAGGTTGCCATATTGTATATGTCCACTAATTTGTTGCCTTTGTTATGAAAATGATTTAAGATTTTTTTAAGATTAACAAAATTCAATAAAACAATGTTAAACAATGTAAAACACCATAAATTTGTAAAATGTGGGACCTTTAAAGAAGTCCCTCAAATGAAAGTAAAATAGATATAATAGAAAATTGAAGATGTTTTTAAATTTTCTAGTAAAAAGAGAATTTATGTGAATGGACCAGGAGATGCACATATTCGTATATGTAAAGTAAATAAATAGAACTTTCTCACATCCATCATAGTAGGGATAATGATATATGATCACATAAAAAATAAAAGAAAATGATCAGCATGCACAAGAGAACTTTGACACTGTGATACATGGGTAGAAAAAAAGAGATAATGATACAACAACCTCAAATATTTTACATTCATATAAAATGGGTTACAAAATATAGTCGATATTATTTCCAAAATAGATCTCTTGGAATTTGTAAAAAAATATATAGTTCAGTACATATTCTCTGAAATTTAAATGCATTTGTCATAATGACTGGGATTGGGGCTCTCACAGACCATAAATAAAATATGTATAAGAATAAATCTTGTAGAAAGAAGAAAGTGGGCAATGGAAGACAACAAGACGTGGCAAGAATAAAGAGAAAGTTGTGAGTCCTCGGTTAAACTTTTCTATTTAAAGAGGTAGAGGAACTGGATGAAGAGACTGACAAAGAAAAAATAATTTGATCAGTGTGAACTTACTATGATGGTATCTCATGCCTTGGCTTTTTCTCACTAATGTCCTTTTATGGATTTACTAGGAGTTTATGGGAACCATCTCAACTGCCCTTTTCCCTTCATTGGTAAGTATGTCGACAAACTTTTTGAACCACTCCTCGATGTAGCTCCTCATGGGTGCCACGTTGATTTCATGCCGAATTTTTATATTGAAGAGTTCACTTTCCAACTTCCTTAGATCAATAGATATGTTGCGCAATGCTTCTTCAATATCTTGGTTTTTAATCGAATAATCCACTAGCCAATTTTTCACGTCATCTTCACCATATTCAAGAATTCCATAGAATTTTTCAAATGAATTCCCTTTAGAGATCTCAACTTGTTCATCAAATGCTTGCTTGTTTAACAAAAACGAGTTGAATATCAATTTTGGGTCTTGGAATTCATTGGTGTTTCTAGCTAGATCTATCTCAATTAGTTTCTTGAATAGTTTGTCTCTTCTAGATATGGCTTGGCTACATGCTTGAATGATACCATTCAGGTGTTTTACCTTTTCTTTTCAACATGCGTTTAGTTGGTTTATTCAATCTAGGGAAGGGATATCCTCCTCTGTTCTTCTCATTTCCATCATACTAGTAACTTTAACACCAAATGGTACAACTGCATCGAGGTAGAAACCTTGCTCATTTTTCAAATCTGCTTGTAGATATTCACGAAAATCATGCTCTCTTGTTCCAAAAGAGACCATACTCTTTGACATATCCCAGGAGTATATTATTAATTCCATTATTCTCTTTATATTATTTTCCACATAGCCTCGGGCTGATGTGAGCAGTATTTTTTATTCTTTTAACTTTTTCGTAGGTGAGGTAGTCCCAATCATTGCTAAAGGACTAGCCAACATTGTGTTGAGGGGTATTAAGTCCCTTTAACTCAACAATAGGAACCAAACCCACCACTGAGGCCCAATTAGACTCTGCAACATTTAATGGTGGAATGGTTCTCCAGATCTTGTGATCTAGCCAATTAATCGATGGGATTTACGTAGTGATCGACACGATGTCTTCTTGTGAAAAATCCTCCTTCACTTTGAATGTTCTCTTTTTGTATTTTCTCTTATAGGTGGGACCAATACAAGATAAATGATGGTATAAAACAGGTGGGTACAAAGGGGGAAGGATTTAACTACTGAAGAAGGCTAAGTTCAGGATAACCCTTCTGCTCAAGCATGCAGACAATGATTCTTATCACAACAAGCCTAGTACTAATACATTAACCTTTTGGTGTTCCAATTATTGATTGAGATATGATTATCAGGAGAAAACATACATGCAATAAACGATGGAAAGCAAACTAGTTTCCTTAACTCTAATCATCAATCACATATTAACACATCAATTTAATTTTCATCATTAAAGACAAGGACTGTAAAAATATTGAATCAAATAACTTATCAACAGATTCAAAGGCTCTTACTCATTGAAAAATCCATTCATGAGATAAAATAAAAAATAATTCTTCTTTAGATCCAATCACACATGCTTTTGATGAAAAACACAAACTTGTCTCTGGTTCGAAACATGACTTCTCAATTAATGTAGCTCCAAAATAGTTCTTTACAAATCAAAAAATGAGGGCCTTTGGAACAACCATCGACCTCTTCCTACAGGTCAATACCTTTATTTATAACATATTATTAACTAAAAATGACTATCAAAAGTGCAAGCTAAGTAAAACAAAACATCTCCACATGGTGCTTTCATCACTCAGTCTTCTAAGAGTAATAAAATGTTTCACTTGAGTGGATGAATCTTCTCATACTCTAACCATTTGATGAAGATATCCTCACATGTGTTGGCATACGATAATCTATGTTGTTCCATTGGGGCCGAAAGGATATCCCTTATCTCTACTTCTTGTTCCTGATACTTGACTATTCTAGCACTTAACAACTGTAACACGGTCTGGGCCTTGATCGGGTGTTCCATGAACTGTTGCACTTGACTTGGCACCATGTTTTCCACCTTTTCTATATGTGCATCCCACGATGAGTCTTGTTCGACATGTAATTTCACTATGTCATGCAAGTCGACAAAGTCATTGGGTGTGCCAAATTTTGGGAGGTCGATGTCTCTCATCGCCCAGTTGATCTTGGTCCAACTCTTTTTTCTCTTGGCCCATTTCTCTTGGATATCCTGATGAGGTTATTCGACCATTTTCACTGAGTATTCGACCGAATTATTTATGCGGTCGATGTTGCTCTCCCTTAGTACTCGAATGTTGTGCTCTTCATCATCTCAACCCTGTTGAACTGTGTTGATGTAGTTGATATTTTCCACTGCTTGGTGTGCTCTCTCATACCACCTTTCCATATCCTTTCATGTCACTAGTTCCATGAGGGTATCTTATTGGAACTCATATATCCTTGTACTGAAAAGGTGCCACTCATTTGTGAATTTACTTTAGGTGTCTTGGAATTCACTTCTCAAGAACACCGTGGCCTGTGTGGAGTCCTGATAATATTTCTCCAAATGGAATAGATGTTCCAACTCCTTCAGTGCAGTGACCAATTCCTATTCATCCATTTTCATGCTATCCAGGCTGTCATCTGTGATTACCATCCCTATGTTGATAAGCTCATATGTCTTGGCATGCTCCGTGCTAATCAATTTTTATTATGTGGCGATGAGGATGGAGCGATCCATAGTAAGCCTCCTCTCTTGGTGTTTCTCTTCATGATGGATTTTTTCTTCCAGTCATAGGAGATGGATTGTATATTAGAAACCTCATCCATGGGTTCAGGGATTTGTTGATCTCCCAAGGTAAGCATATTTCCCAGGCTCTGGACAGTGTATATTTGTTCAAGACTAGTTCCTTGAACCTCTTCCATGTGTTCTGAAAGTCTGACCTCTAGTTGTTTCTCATCGGGAGGTAAAGTACTAGCTAAAATTGAAGCATCAGGTGTAGGATCATTACTTACTTGATAATTATATGTTGAGATGTCTATTTCCTACTGTGAAACTTCTTCTTTTTGTTCTCCCGACCCTGGCTCATCCTTCAGACTACCCACTTGGCTCTCTGGAACATCGACTAGCTCAGTGTCTAAGAAAATTTTGACCTCCTAGTCATTCTGTGGAAGGCCTTGAATTTGAGCATTAGGAGCTAGGGAAGATGCCTTCTTGTGCTCCTTTTCCTCTATGATCTACACTGGAGTCACCAAGGACACCTTCGAACTCTCCTCATCATCATAGATTATTATTAATTTGTGGAGGGGGTTTGGTGCACTTGCTTTTATTGATGTTCTTTCTATATCTGGATGAGATGAAACATCCCCTGGTGATCTGGCCCGTGGCATTGTAACTTCAGGGTTATCTAACCCGATGATTTCTTCAATTTGTATTAACTCTGGGCCACTTGGTCCTACCCAAATTTCAACTGGGTTGTTGGAAAGGACCCTTGGCATTTATATGAGGTTTAGTTCATCCTGCAACTGATAAATCACTCTATGTGCTTGTTCTATTCGGATAAATACCCTTTTATGTGCCTCTGGTGTAATAGGAAATCTCCTATTCTGCATCGGAGCCACCATGGAAACCTCTATTGCCTCTGCCTCTCTGATTTATTCCCTGGCTATGAGGGCCTCTTGAGTTTACTATTCTATTGTTGTCACCTATTCATCCAGTTTCATGGCCCTAAACCTGGTCATTTTTAGGTTGACCATCCTTTGTACCACCTCGTCCCAATACTAGGCATTTTTTGTGAAGACTTCGTCTTTGAATTTGTCATGGGCATACGACCAACAAGATGACACTTGTGAAGCATGTTGCATGACCAATCCCTTTGGATCGTGCTTGTGGAATTGACCCATCAGGAATATGAAAATGATTTGGCTTAGCCCTTCTTGTTTGGCTTGAGCGGTATCCTTTACCAAGTAGAAACCTACATGGAAACCATAGCGTATGAACACCCATTTCTTGTCCTTCACCAGGCTGGCATTGTAGCCTTGCAAGATGGTTTGATAGCATATTTCTCCTACTACCAGTCAGTCTAGGACATGAGATGGTAGGATATGTGGTGCTATGGTTTCCCCGAACACCCTAATGTAGGTGGTGTGCTCGTCCAAATAGAAATGGCCTACCTTGGATATCATCTTTTTGGCTGTCGTCGATAGTCTTGGGCATTCCTTATAAAAAGAATAAAATAAATTCGGGCAATGAATTCATTGCAGATGAGAGAGTAGGACTTATTATACCTATTTTCCCATAGAACGATGAAGTAGACATGAACCAAGAGTTCTGCAACATGCCAACTTAAATTCATGCCAGCGAAGACATTTCTGGCACGCATGACATCGAGCAAGTATGAATCCATGTAAAACATTGGTTCTTCCCCTTCCTTCAGTGCCTAGTCCTACTGCACACAGATGCTCAGTTTCTTGGAGATTATTTATCCCTAGTTGAAGTTGAACTCGATGATTGCAACTCAGTATGCCAATGGCATCCATGCCTCTAAAAACCTAGAGCAATCTTTCTCTCCATATAATCGGCAGATGAGATCCATCAAATAGACATATGGATCCCTTAAGTTAGATGTCCCATACCAACCAGTGCTCCGATTGGTAAAATTCTTGCCCTCCCTCCACCATGAGGCCATCACTGGGCTGGTGTCATGGTGTTCATAGAACTTCATGAAGAATTATGTATTTAGATGCTCCTCGGGGTCTCTGATTTTGTAGTATTTCTGAACTTCTATCGGAAGTAACACTCTGAAACACCCACCATTATCATCATTGATTAAACATTTATGTCTGTCTGTGTGGTTGATGAGCCACTTCAAGACTTCTATGCATGGAAAAATAGGGGTTCTTCCTGCCACCATATGTAGGTACGACCTTCGGATGTTCGGGAACACCTGGTTGTCGAGTGCCCTTACATCTAGATTACTGTGTGGGAAATATTCTGGGTATTCCTCCTAGATGATCTTGTTAACGAGTTCTCCCCAATGTGGTAGCGCCATATTGGACTTAGTTCTTGCCTCTATATCGCCAAAGGCCGGAGGCTGGATGAAAACCTTCTTCGTTGCTATCCTAATGACAGGTTATGGCCTTGGGGCATATTCTGATTGTTTTTTGATCCCTGGAGAAGAGCCTTTGCCTACCTATGGTTCTTTCATTTTTAGTTCCCTCGATGATCATCTAGTGGTTGTCATTCTTGGCGACATTGTTTCTCCAACTTAAATTAAAATTTCAGAGACTGTGTACAAAAAAAAAATCGGATAACAACACATAAATTATAGCCATGTAAAATTTATAGACTCAGATACATACCTCCAAACCTTGTTAAAACCTGGTTATTTTGATAATCATGGAGTTGATACAACCTTTAATTCACTCGTCTTTCTCCTTCAGATGATCTTGAATTCTCTTATGCGCAGAATGATTTCTCTTACAATGGCTCAAGAGAATTTAAACAGGGGAATATCTTACCATGTCACATCAACCATTCAATTTGGGTTATGAGTGAAATTTTAAAAAATCTACCACTGAATCTCTATAAATTAAATTCATCATGGGTTGATGGTGGAGGAATGGGTGGTGATGTTGTCTATCAGTGATTTTAAATGGTTTTTTTGATTGGAGAACGAGGTAGCAACTAATGAGATATTTGGTATTAATTATCTCCTTAAATGTTCAAAATCCAATCGTATCTAATGCTAAAACATCCCATCATGTCGCTCTCTTAGTGGGTGGATTGGGGATCAGTGGTGTGCTATGAACGTTTGCATTGATAACCTCCTGCAAAAATTTCTTACGTTGATCAATTTTACCGTACATTGCTGAAGTGACAACGCTTACTTAGAGGTGTGACTCGGACTTAGGGAGCCAAGAATGAATCGGGGTAAAAATACACCATATGGTTCTCTAATATGGTAAAGACAAGTGGTGCTGAAGACTGGTGACTTAATTCGCGTGTATTTATCGGAGTCAAGACTTTCCTTAAGTTATTCGTTATAAAACAAACCTTGTCTTACCGATGCTGAAAAAGTATCCAAGGTCGGTGATTGGCGATAAACCTATCAAAGTGATTTCGGATCAACTCCCTTGAAAAAGTCCCGATGCTGAAAATGCATCGGGGATCGACAATCGGGGATAACTTTTATCGTGGTAAAATTTTTGGCGATGATCCTTCTAGGTTTTCCCTAGTATCGATGAAGCACATCAGGGCATCGGTCATCAGTCATATCTTTTGACTCTTTGTTATAATCTATCCCCCCCGATATTTTACCGATGCCGAAGGGGAATCGACTATCAGTGATATACTTATGTAAGACTTGATGCAGACAAAAAATTCTTTTTGACAATGTCGATGGAGAACGACACTCGACAACTGAGGTTTTCTGAGTGGTCCATTTTCCTTCTTTGAATTCCTTTCCATGCTGACCCTGATCGCGTTCAATGAAGTTTTTGGTTGTCGATTCTTTATTCAGGTGTTTAAGGTCTTTTTAGTCGTGAAGTTCCCTAAGTTCAAGAAAACCTGAACAGGTGATGAGAATCATGGAAATAAGCAAAGACAAAACATTCTTTTCAAAAAGGAAATTGAACTAGAAATTGTAGAATATCAAGTGGTACCCAAAAGAGTAAAAAAATTGACAAAGGACTTTTTAGGGTGTGTTGAGTTCTCAACGCAGTGGAAGGGGAATTAGATATCCCTCCAATTCTTTGATTTGCTCCTTTAATCTGATAGTCTCGGCTTCAAGGTCATCAATAGAGTTGTCTAGATCATATCTAGTTTCTCGGTGTATCTGGGATATCTGGGAAGGCCGCATGTTTCGTAGGTTAATCTATGAATGATATTTCCCCTTGTTATTCTTTATATCTCTCTTTTCAATAACCAATTTTTTGGATTCGTTGTAAAAACTAATGCTCTAAAATGCAAAAGAATCTTCTTCGTCGAAGGCCTCGATCGCAATTATTTCCATCTCAGGGTTCTGGGGAGCAGTGCTCTCTAGATGGTCGTTGTCAGGGAACATTTTCTCAATGTCAATTTATAGTTCCATATCTTCGAGGGAGTGATTGTGGATATAACTTTCTCCCCTCGATCCCTCCTCTTCTTGCACATTGTTTTTTCATTTCTTGCTCACGAGAAGTTCATGAGGACTTTCAATTTTTTCGAAGGGAGGGTTTTTATCTCCTCCTCCTCCTGAAGAACTGTGTGTGACTTTCTTACTTGGGTAGGTCATTAGAGTGTTGCTCCGAGATGATATAGTCTTGGGTATGGAATTTAGGAATTGGGCACTTTTCTCACCCGGACATTTTTGCCTCTGCTTTTACGACTCATTGGTGTTGAGTATTGTCTCCAGGTTGCTAGTGTCACGAGAAGGACTACCTAAGGCATTATATTCATATTCATTCAGGATAGCGTTAATGAAATAATTGTTGAAACCGACAGCCAATAGGTGTTCTAGAAAAATACCATTATGATAGAACCCTTTTACTTTTTCATCACATTTCAAATTGAGGATGTGGAAGTGGCCCATGAATTCATCAATCTTGTTCATATTCTTGAAAATGAAACCTCTGACTTTCCAAGGCAGAGGCATGAATTTCTTTTTTCTCTTTTCGTGGAAAAATGCAACTAGTAGGTGTACTACCTTTCTATCTCAACAACAAACATTGTATAAGATATGTGACGTTGAAGGAAGGAACCATTTTATTTGGATCCAAAAATCCTTATAACATTATAGTTCTCCTTTTTTTTCCAGTGTCCCCTTCCTATCCAAGAACGTTCTCGCCTGGTCAAACATACGAGGAAAATCCTTTCCAAATATGAACCCTTTAAAATCTAACACAAAATCATTAAAGACTTCATAAAATTGTTGGGAGGCCTTGTGTCTCCATAATGTATGGTACCAGAAGGTTACTGGGTCAAATTCGTAGTTTACCTTCTTATACAAAGATAATTTGGGGAATGGACAACAATGCGCTATTGCGAAAATTAAATAAGATGACATAAATAATTTATGCTTCCTTTTGTATTGTGATAATTGGGAAGAGATTTCAATGGAAATCGACTTTCCCCAATCAAATATGGCTTGTTTCTTCACCATAAAATATAAAATATAAAGAATAATCCGAGAGATGTTGGTTGTAGGTTCTTGTCTCGTTATCCTTGTGAAAAGCCATGTAATTTACCAGAAAGGGTTTTTGAATGCACTGACCTATAATATGGTGATGTCCTTAGGGAAGGAAGTTGGGTCCTCTAAGAATTATGGTAAGAGGTCCAATCCATTATCACGCTTCTTTAAGAACTCCCTGCAATCCTCTCCCTTGAAAGTAAGTGTTGGCTCAGGAAGCCTTAAAATATTTCAAAACACTTGAGGTGATAGGGAGACTCGGGAATGGTCTCACAATTGGATAATCCACTGGTTTGGAATATAATTCTCAGTGCACTAGGTGACCAACTCCTTACAGTAAAAAACTTTAGGGACAGAACCTGCTCATGAAATTCTAGACATCCAGATAACTTCCTTCTCAATAGAAGGGGATGAGTAGTAGTAATAAGC
This sequence comes from Picea engelmannii, assembly GCA_009831015.1. NCBI lineage: Eukaryota > Viridiplantae > Streptophyta > Pinopsida > Pinales > Pinaceae > Picea > Picea engelmannii. The sequence goes on along the minus strand of ML776787.1, from coordinate 475,242 downwards.
CCTAGAACATTGAAAACTCTGGTTCTCGCGCCTGAAAATATTCAACGTATATGCACAATAATGTTTACAATTTGTAGCCATAAGGTGATGAGAATGTTCCTTTACTCCTGATAGTATTTAAAATGAACGTTGGAGGATGATAATATAATCTCCCATAAATATTGGTTTAATGTGTTTTAATGGGAGATGTCCCCGACATTTTCCCTTATTAATGCCAATATTTTTAATCTGTGTGGTGATTTTTCACTAATAAAATATTTATTGATGTGCATTATGAAGGGAATGAAGGTGGTGGGGATGGACGAGAGCGAACAATAATTTGAAACTTTTGTAAACTCGGGAGTCCAGGAACCCATGAATCTGTGACAACAGGAGGTGAAGAATCGAATAAGTATGGAAAGGCGGGGCATAATGCCTTAAAAAAACTAAAATAACCAACAATTTTTCCCAATTCAAGATCCAGAAAAAAAACAAATCTGATCCCATAATATTCACCTCTACCAATTCGATAATAGGGAGGTTGATTTGGTAGATCGAACTATCGGTCAGTTTAGGAAACCGCGGTGCCTATGAGAAAATATAATTATTTGATGAATATTTGTTTGTATTGCAACCTGTGACAGTAATTGTGTCCTGATAGTATTTAAAATGAACGTTGTAGGATGATAATATAATCTCCTGTAAAGCTTGGTTTAATGCATTTTAATGGGAGATGTCATCGATCTTTTCGCTTATTAATGCCAATATTTTCGAACTTGTGTGGTGAGTTCTCACTACTAAAAGCATAATTAATGTGCATTGGGAAGGGTGTGAAGGTGGTGAGGATGGACAAGAGAGATAAATTCTTTGAAACTTTTTTGAACTCTAAAGTCCGTGAAGCCGCGAATCTGTGACAATAGGAGTTGAAGAATCGACTAAGTATGGAAAGGCGAGGCGGTCAGGCGGACTCAGAAAAATTCATTGTAGGTAGAGTGAAGCTTGCGATTTCGAGGAGTCTGGGGTCAAATTGTAGATTACAAAAATTTTCGGTGCAATATGTATATCACGAAACATGTGGCATGGGAGTTCGATAGCACCAACCCAGGAACCTGCATTCATAAAATTGGCAAAGTATGGAAAGGAACGACGGTGGGACAAACTCATGATATGAGGATATAGATGGAGATGAGGATCTGTCAGTTTTCCAACCCAGGAACACACGATCATAGAAATGCAACTAAGTATAGAACCATAAAGGGATAATAGAGGGGAAGAAGAAAAGGGAAAAATGGGTAAGTATAGAAGATAGAAAAGAAAGGGATAAAAGAACTTTATCCCTCACACAACAACACTTAGTATGATAATTATCAAGCGATAGAAACACATTAAATATGGGAAACAAATTCTCAGCTATGGAATACACTTGGAGCTCGACAAACTCAAGTTCAAGTTCAAAGAGAATTTGTTTATATTTATTTCAATATTATTCATATTATTTTATTTTAATAGTATTTTTGTGGCCCAAATATAAAACATTTTCCAATTTGAAGGGTTTTTTTGGCTCACAAATTTTTCTCAAACCCATAAGCAATAGAAAAAATATATGAGTTAACATTTTTTATGCAAGCATATTCTCAAATATGAAAAACTTTAATATATGCACAATATTAAAGAGGGACATGATGTCAACACCTTTGTAGATAACAGTGGGGTAGCATATTGTTGCATTCTTACTATGATAATTCCTTAAAAAAATTAAAATAACCAACATTTTTTGCCAATTCAAGATCCATACAAAAAGATTTTCAGAGCCCATAATATTCACCTCTGCAATTCGATAATAGGGAGGTTGATTTGGTAGATCGAACTATCGGTCAATTCAGGCGACTGGGGTGTGCCTGGGGTACCTGCTATAAAATCTAATGCTTTGATGAAGATTTGTTTGTATTTCAACCTGTGACAGTAATTGTGTCCTATAAATATTGGTTTAATGTGTTTTAATGGGATATGTCCTTGATCTTTTCTGTTATTAATGCCAATATTTTTGAACCTGTGTTGTGAGTTGTCACTAGTAAAAGAATAAATAATGTGCATTGGGAATGGAGCGAAGGTGGCGGGGATGGACGAGAGTGAAATATTATTTGAAACGTTTGTTAATCCAGGAGTTCGTGAACCCGAGAATATGTGACAACAAGAGGTGAATACTTGACTAAGTATGGAAAGGTAGGGTGGTCAAACGGACTCATCCTAGGTAGAGTGAGGCTTACTATTTCGAGGATTCTGGGGTCGAATTGTAGATCACAGAATTTTTGGGTGCAAGATGTATATCATGGAACACGGGGCATGAGAGTTCGATAGCGCCAACCCAAGAACCCACGGTCATAAAAGTGCCTAAGTTTGGAAAGGAACGGTGGTCGTTCAGACTAGTGATGTGAGGATATAGATGGAGATGAGGATCTGTCATTCTTCCACCCCAGGAACCCATGATCATATAAATGCAACTAAGTATAGAACTAGAAAGTGATAAAAGACGGAAAGAAGAAAAGGGAAAAATGGGTAAGTATAGAAGGGGGAAAAGAAAGGGAGAAAATAACTTTATCCCTCACACAAAAACACTTAGTCTGATAATTATCAATCGATAGAAACACATTAACTATGGGAAAACAATTTGCATCTTTGAATATACTTGGAGCTCGACAAACTATGGTTCAAGTTGAAAGAGATTTTGTTTATATTTATTTCAATATTATTCATATTATTTTATTTTAATATTATTTTTTTGGCCCAAATATAAACCATGTTCCAATTTGAAGGGTGTTTTTGGTTCGCAAATTTTTGTCAAACCCATAGGCAATAGAAAAAATATATGACTTAACATTCTTATATGCAAGCATATTCTGAAATATGACAAGCTTTAATATATGCACAATATTAAATAGGGACATGATACCAACACCTTTGTAGATAACAATGGGCTAACATAATGTTTCATTCTTACTATGATAATGCCGTAAAAAAACTAAAATAACCAACAAATTTTCCCAATTCAATATCCACACAAAACAAAATTTTAGATCCCATAATATTCACCTCTTCCGATTCGATAATAGGGAGGTTGATTTGGTAGATTGAACTATCGGTCAGTTCAGATGACTGGGGGGTAGCTGGGGTGCCTGTGAGAATATCTAATGCTTTGATGAAGATTTGTTTGTGTTACAACCTGTCACAATAATTGTGTTTTTGATACATTGTTTAATGTGTTGAAACAATATTTTAAGTATTAAACTTCTTGCACCAGATTATTCATTGAATGGTTTGTTGTTTCCCTCCGGTTTTTACCTTTAGTATGTCACTTGTCTAACATTGGTGTAATGACATGCAAGGATAACCATCATGCATATCATCTTTCCAATCTTGCCATGTTGTTGTCTTCATGAACCAACCCTCTAGCTGATCAACAAATTGAAAAGAATGAGCATTCCAAACTTGTGGTGGCCTAGATCTGCCCTTTAGTATCCAGTGGTAGACTTTAAGACCAACAACAACTATGAAGTTTTTTACACATCTTTATAGGAAGTTCAATCAAGGAATAGAGAAAGTGACTCATACCTCTAGTTTCAAAGATATGTTTGCATAAGAGAAGCATCGGAAATATAAAGAGAAATCAATGGAGGGTTGTTGAAATAAATTTATTGTACTGTCAATTTGAGCATAAGTATAGAAATGGAAAACTTGAAATTTAATTTTGTGGGGTTGATAGCATATTTCCATTTGACTTCAGCTAGGACATAATTTTTTTTTTTCAAAATATTTCCAAAACATAATACTGGTAATTTCATTAATCAAGCAAAACTAGTTAAATGAAGTACATATTACATTTTCTCCATATTAATTCTTTTCCCTGTAGAATACTTCTTTACAATAATATAAGTATGGACTACCTAAGACCATTCCACATTCACTTAGTGGAACTACACCACATCTTACCTCGTCCACATACTTAGATGAAATTGCAAATTTGAATGTAAATTGCTTTGTTATGTTCATTTGATGATGGTTGCTTATCCATTTAAGTTTTGTTAAGAACCAAACATCAATATAGCATAGAAAAACCTCAGGAAAAGTACTCAACGCCTTGAGAAAGAGATAATTTCAGATAATAAGCCTCTTCGAGGGGGCAACCTCCTTTTACCCCACTTAAATGTTCAAGTACAAGATGA
>ML776787.1:430049-467300 GCA_009831015.1 Picea engelmannii | reverse complement strand
CTTTATATTCAATCTTTGGAAGTTCTCAATGTGCTTGGTAACTGAACCCTTTTGTTTGAGATTTATCAATTGGCTAAAGAAGGTATTGCTCCTTGTATCCTCATAGTGTGCTATCATTTCTTCTGTGAAAATTGTCCAAGTGATGAGTGATTTGCGAGAACAAAGCTATCGATACCAAACAAATTGATTAGGTTCTAAATATAAAGAAGCAATTCGTACCTTGTGTGTATGTGGCACATTATGGAGATCAAAGAATTGCTCCATCTGAAGTATCCATGTGATTGGGTCCTTGACATCAAAATTCCTCATATCAATCTTAGGAACGTGGTTGGTCTTCAAACCAATGTTGGAGTTTCTCCATTCTTGATTCACCTTCCTTGTGTCCTCATCATGAATTCATGCGATGCATTTTCACTTTTGGGTGTCTTCTCTGTTACGAAATTTCTTAATACTTCCATGATCTCCCCTTTTAATCCATCCATATTAGTATCCAATTTAGCTTCCATTGAATCCATCAACTTAGATTCCATTGAATCCATCTTAGTATCCAACTTAGCTTCCATTGAATCCATCTTAGTATCCAACTGAGCTTTCATTGAATCCATCTTAGTATCCAACTAGGCTTCCATTGAATCCATCTTCTTTTGTAGTTCATTTATGTCCCTACATGTTTCTTCACCTTCATCAAAAGTCCAATTAGGATTTTCTGGAGGCTTATTTGGTGTAGAAGGTCCCTTTTTTGGTGGCATGTTTGCCAAATATCACTTTTGAATCTTGATTTTGAGGTGATTCTGCTAGACAATATTTATTTTGTTCTATCTCCCAATTTTCGGCCTTTTTGGGTATGAAACTTTCTTTGAGGTAGTTCTATAATATTTCTTCTCTGCAATTCCACAGGTGTGATCAAAATTGGATGTGCCAAGTGGAATTTACAGTAACTTCCTCACAACTTGCCGATTTTTGGTCTTTCCAGGAGATCTCACTTGTATACAATACCCTGCACAAAATAATTGATATAAACTTCTGAACCTCGCACCCAAAATACTACAGACTGTCCAAGATCCAATGCAACCATTCCCACTCAATTTGGATACTCTAGAAAGAAGTTATGATTGTTTTACCGGGAACACCTTCTTGAGACTAGTCAATAGGACTAGTCAGATACCCTATCTTACACAAGGTGTACCTAAAACTTTAAAATGACCCAAAATCTTAACTTTTTACCACATATACCTTACTAATTTATGTAAATGACCGTTGGAGTTCAGGTTCTGAAACATTACAGAATATGTTTTATAGCGAAAATTCCACAATGACTCATTTCAGGATGATTCCAGAACCCTATCTTGTACAGGCTATATCTCCACAAGTATTAGGCCTCAGGAGCTGAATTTTGAACCCAACATACCTTTATCCGTCTACTAAATATCCTCCAAGCCGTTCCTTCTGAAACGTTTTATAAAAAACGTTATAGTGAAAATTATACGATGTCTCAGAGGTAGCAGCGAAACCCCAAGACCTTGAGCTCTGATACCATATGTTAAGAACCAAACATCAATATAGCATAGAAAAACCTCAGGAAAAGTACTCAACACCTTGAAAAAGAGATAATTTCATATAATAAGCCTCTTCGAGGGGGAAACCTCCTTTTACCCCACTTAAATGTTCAAGTACAAGATGATTCAAAATGAAAATGTCTCCTTGGTATATATAGGAGACTAGGAGGTATAATTACAACTAATGGCCTAAAGCCGACATAAATAAAATAACATTACTAATATAAATTAGAACTAATGGCCTAAGGCCGACATAAATAAAATAACATTACTAATCTAATATGCCCCAATTAATGGGTAATGAGCCAATATTAGGGCTTAACAAGTTTGTAGGGATTATGATGTATTTTTTTTTTTAACCCCAATTGATTAACCAATTCCTCTGAAATTAGATTAGATTGAGATACACTATCGACTAATGTGTCAACCTTAGTGTGTCTCATGATGACCCTTATGTGAAACAAATTACTTCTACAATCAATTCCTTCATCAAACTTACCTGTCATACCAACCAATGAGACCTTTGATTCATCACCTGAATCTGATCCCAAGTCTGTGGGTTATGTTGTTGCTACAATTGTTTGCCTCCCTTTATTTTCCTTGAACCACTTTGGCCTCTTCTCAGGATGCAATTGCCAACAATGATCCTCATCAAGCCCCTCTTTCTTGCAATGCTTGCAAGAGGGCCTCTCTTCCTTTCTCGCCACTGAGTTTGAATTCTTTTCATTGCATTTCCTTTTGTCCTCTTTCCTTGCAGACGATTCCCCTGATACACCAACACTTGTTTTCCCTACTTCAATGTATGTCGCTTGAACAAAAACCTCAACAAGATTAATTGTTCCAAACATGAATACAGTGTTTCGAATATGTGCAGGTAAACCTTCTATATACTTCATAAGAGTTTGTTGGGTATGTAAAGGAATATCTAACATCAATGCCATTTTATGAAATCCATCTGTATACTCTTGCACTATTTGTCCTTTTCTTAGTTTTAAATATTGTCATTCAATTAACGCTTTGTCTTTATAAATAAAAGGACAAAATTTATTTTTAAGTGTAGAAATGAAACTTTGTGATGATGTAAATACATTAGCCACTTGTTGCGTGCCATTTTTCAACTTGCTTTTCCACCAGATGAGTGTTGTGCATTCAAGTCTCAATGATGCCAACTTGATTTGTGTGGCCTCATCCTTGATCCGTTGCAGATTGTAATATACCTCCATCTGTCTAATCCAATTGTCAGGTCTCTCTACACTAACTTCACCATCATATATGGGTAATTCAAATTGAACATCAAGTTTTAATGATGGCATTTCATTCTTATGTTTATGAAAATGTTTCTTTGCATTGGATATAGAACTTGAACTTGAATAATAAGGAGAAGAAGGAGGTGATGATGGAGGTGAAGGAGGAATCTGAGGAGGATCCTCTCCTTCTTCACTTTTCCCATTTGAATATTCAGCCAGATTTGTTCTCTTTCGTTCCAAGTAATCCTCATAGAATACCTTCATCATCTCCGACATGGCGAAGAAAGTTTTTCGAAACTCTTCCTCATCCCGAGAAAGTCTCTCTTTCGATGCCATATTATTTCTTTGGGAATTTCTCTTTCTCAATACAATCAATGGATTCTCTTCAATAAGATCGCCTTCACCATGAAGTAACTTTTCTGTGGTTAACATGAAAAACTCAAATCCAAACGTCAACTAGCTCTGATACCACTTGATCGTAAAATATCTTTTACACGACTATGCTTGAGTTATTAAGCATGTGTTGATTAACAAATTACAAAGATTAAAGAAAGAGGAAGAAGTACAGAAGAAATGTGACAGCCATATAAACATGTATAGAACAAAAATGAAGCATAAAACAATAGAAAACCATAACACCAATGTGATAACAAAGTTCAACAATCTCACCTACGTCTTCGGGCCTTTGTCTCAGTGGGTGAGGCTTTCTTATTTCTGTTCAAATATAAATAATTACATCAAAACAATGCCAAAAGGTTACAAAAATAATCTGGTCTTGTTCTACAAGATCTTAAGAACCCAACAGAAGAAACTACACTCAAATCGGATGACTAGAGCTCCCAGAAATGACCCGCAAAGGTGCGCTCCTCAACAACTTCCCTGCATAAAAATGGCTTTGGCTTGGAAAATATTCAGCATAAACCTACTCTGAATCCTTTCCAATGGCCTCAATAAATCCTGGTTTATATATATTTGAATTTGGTAACCATATTCCAACTTCCTCCCAATATTTGGCCTAAAAAAGAGCCCAATATCCCTAAAAAAGGGCCAAAAATCTCCAAAACTGCATATAAAATCAATAAAAATCCACTATTATAAAGTTTAAAACCAAATTCTACTTTAATATAGGGTGAATCCCCTCATGAGTTGGTCATTGGTCATATGGGAGCCCACCATGTGGCTAGGCACTAGCAACCGACACGTTAGCTCCCCACTTCTCAGCTCTGGGTCATATGTGAAAGGCCATATGGCCTAGCCCTAGTCCTCCGCACCATTTCCTCTGGTGTAGCCCCCTATATGCGGTAGCCTATGGTATTGTGAATGGGCCATGTGTCCATGCCCCAAACTTTGTGCCAATGTTGGTTCAACAGTCCTAGATCCTAGCCCGCGGTTGGATGGGGATGGCCCTCGTCGACTGGGGCTATCCCCCAAATCTTTGCCACCTCAACTTATAAAAACCATGCGTTGAATCTCCAACAAGTAAAACATGAAACCAATATGGTTAGCACCCAGTGGTTAAGTCATTGGTGGCCGAGGAGATTAGAGGTTCGAACCTCTCGGCCTAACAAAATTTTACCCAGCCGTCATTGGGCATCTGCAGGGTGCAACATGGCACCACCTGATTGGGCCACATGGCGATCCAGGATTGACCCACATCACCAATCTGTATGCCATGTCACCCTGCCACCTATCTGACACATCAACAATCCATATGCCTAGTCACCTTGACATGTGTCAGTCCATATGCCCAGTCACCTACCCAGCTGTCATCCGTACTCCATGTTTCCATCTGACATAGGGCCATGTCACTGTACGGGCTTCCACGTGTCATCCATACGATGACACGTGTCAAATCCATATAGTTCCAACTCAGCCCAAAAATGATGAAAATGGGTGACACATGTCACCTCCTGGTGATTCCACTTCAGCATGATGACATCATCCTCACGTCACTTGTCGTACATGCTGACGTCAGCATTGACTTTGACCTGGTTGACTTTTTACCTATTTGGTGAAACAAACAGAATGTGATATTAGGATCATATGAAATCCCTTTGAGCTCATTCAAGTTGCATTGGGTTTGTATCGATGAGGTCTACACACACGTCCGTTTTGAATCCATTCTGAGAACTTTGTTTTTTAGGCCTTTCTGAGCCCCTTCAAGCTTCTAGATTTGATTCTGGATCAATGAGGATGTAGGAGTCCACCAACCCAGGAACCCAACATTATGAAAAAATGAGTAAGTATAGAACTAGAAAGGGATAATATAAGGGGGAAATGGGTAAGTATAGAAGAGGGAAAATAAAGGGAGAAAAGAAGTTGGGAAAATAGAAAAGGGGAGGGAAATTTCAGAAGCGAGAATTGATCTCAACAATAGGCTCCAAATGTGGGATGATAACCCCTTGTGGGTTGTCAAGAATACATAATCTCTCGTGACCTGGTGCTTCCTCCCATTGGTCTATGGAGTCAGAGTAAGAATATACAAAATTAAAAAATAAAATAATGTACAATGAGAATGAAAAATTCTTAGGAGAAGAAACCTTTCAAATTTTTCCCGTTGATAGGTAGCATTAATATTTTTCTCTCCATGTCTTGGAGCATATAGGATTTAAAACCCGATATCTTCTCAATGACATATGGTCTGATCCAGAGTGCTTCAAACTTTGTATGCATGGATTACTTCTCCTTGGCATTGTTCCAAAGTAGCACCAACTCTTCCTTCTGGAAGTTCTTCATATTTGTTCTTTGATCAAAATATCTGTTGATGCTTTGTTTCCTCTGAGAAATTCTATTCAGGGCTTTTCTTCATTCCTCTTCCAACTTCAACATCTAGTTGATTCTCCTCTGGATGGGTGAACTATTTTCTGTATCTTCACTATTAACCACAGAGATCAATGCATTGATCTTGAGACTAATCATCATTTTCTCTTCCTTCCCATAAACCAGTAGTTATGGAGACATCATGGTGCTATCCTTCAGAGTCATTTTGCTTTCCCATAATGTATCTGTCATTTTCAAATGCCAATTCCTTTGGTTCTTGTTAATGGTTTTCTTCAATATTTGCACAAGTGTCTTGTTTGTGGATTTGGCAAGGTCATTACCTTGTGGATAGTAATTCGATGATTGAAACACGATGATTCCATATTCTCCAAAAAACTCTATAAAATTTGACCCAATGAAAATCAAACCGCTGTATGTGATAAATTTATCAGGAACACCAAATCTCGACAGAATATTGTCTTTCATAAATTTAATCAGCTCTTTAGAATCAACCTTTTTTAACTCCACCTCCTCTGGAAATTTCATGAAATAATCTGTATCCATGAGGATGTACATATTTTGTTTGTTATACTTTGTATTAATTGATCCGACAACATCAAGTCCCCATTCGGAGAATGGTTGCTCCACAATTATGGGCTATAAGGGCATTGCATATCTCTTCATTTTTCCTGAAAACTATTGGCAGGACACAAATTTCCTTATCGTGGCATACGATTTTGAAAATTGATGGCCAGTATAATCCATTCCTTATTATCTTGTGGGAACTAGAAGTAAGGGCAAAGTGTCCACCACATATTCCTTCATGCAATTCTCTCATCATTTCCTATGATTGATTTTCATCAACACATCGCAGTAGTACACCGTAATACTTTCTTCTGAACAATATGTTAGCAATCAAAACATATTGGTTTGCCTTCATTTTTAATGCTCTTCACTCCTTGGAGTTCATGGTGACTAGAAAATTCCCAGAACCTAAATATAATATAATATATCTATGCCATTCTGAATCAACTAACGGTTCTCTAAATGAGATTGAAATCATCCCATCGACCGAATCCCCATTTGCTATGATCTTTCATAAACCTTGTCCTTTGATTTCCTTTAAAGTTTTAATCTCGATATCACATTCTTTTATCTTTTCTAACCAGTTAACCCATTTTCCTTCTCTCAACTGTTGATTTAGAAGCATCTTTACTGGTGATGAGGGAGAATAAGAAATAATATGGGAGTTTAATATATACGTCTGAAAGTGTGTTACTTATTTTACAAGATACAAGGCTTGCTTCCCCAGTTATTAATACCTCAACTCATAGTCGTTTAGGTTTTTTTCTCATAAAACTTATTGGAAGTTCTTCTCCTTCGTTATTTTTGTGAGTGAGCACAGATGCAACAATTGTCTCTGTAGCAAATTAATAGATGATGAAATATATTTGGAATACAAACTGATGAGGACAATATTAGTGGTGATTTATCCTTTGATTTTTTTGAATGCCTCCTAAGTGTCTATTGTCCATTCGAACCTTTTCTCCCTTTTAAACAACAAATTGATTGGGTTTATGATGCTTGCGTAATCCGAAACAAATCTTCACACAAAATTGATCTTTCTGAAGACTGACTGGACTCCCTTCTTAGATGTCAGGGGGTTGAGCTCATTTATTTCTTTAAATCTTTCTGTATCTATTTAAATCCCTTCTTTGCATACAATATGGCCCAACAATTTTCCTTGAGTCACAACGAACAAACATTTCTTTGGATTCAGAGAAAAACCATATAATCTGCATCTTTCAAAAACCTTTCTCAAATGATGGATATGATCCTCCCTTTTCCTTGAATGAACCATCAAGTCATCTTGATAGTTTTCCATAAACCTTCCTATCAACCCATTGAATGCATGATCCATGGCCCTTTGGAATGTGGCTCCAACATTCTTCAAACCAACGGGCATTCTAGCATATGCATATGTCTCCCAAGGTGTGATAAATGTCATATTTTCCCTATCTTCCTTGGCCACCAAGACTTGGTTATATTCAGAAAAACCATCCAACATGTACATGCAGGCCGATCCAATAAATTCTTGTAGAAGGAACTCCATATTGGGTAAAGGAAAATTATCCTTTATGCTTTCTTTGTTAAGGTCTCTTAAGTCAACACACATACAGATTTCCCCTGTCTTTTTTCTTACAATCACTAGATTTGAAATCCAGTATGAATTTTTGATGGGATAAATTATCCCGTCCTTCCTCAACTTCTTCGATTCAGTTTTTACCATAGGTTTCAACTTGGGATTCATCATCCTTATTTTTTGTTTCACTCGTTTCACTTCTTCCCTCAAAGGAATGATGTGTTGGAATATAGTTTTATCGTAAGCTTTTAAATCATCATAGTTCCAAGAGAACACATCAATATATTATTTGAATAAGGAAACATGTTGCTCAACCTCCTCAGTAGTGAAATCTACTCCCAGGTTGACATTTTTCAGGGAACTGTCAGTTCCAATATTGACTTTTCTCATTTCTTGCACCTTTTGAACTAAAAATTCTTCAAGGATATTCTTATCATGATCGTCTTTAGTAAAAAGAGATTAGGATTGTATACAATCTTTGCAGACAGGAGACGAGAGATCATCTTCTTCATCATCATCATTTAACAAAAATTTACTAGTTGTTCATCATTCTCAAATACTTGCAAGTATTCAATGTTATTGGGTACGGATCGTCGAAAATCCCTTTCTAGTTGGAAATATGTTTTTCTTTGGACATCATGTGGGTTTGACAATGACGACGCCAAGGCTAATGAGTCTGCCTTGTGATTCTTGTCCCTTGGAATGAAATCAATGTTGAAGGAACTGAAAGATTCCATCAATTTGTTAACTCTTTTGAAATATAATTTAATTCTTTCCTTTTTTATTTTATACCTCTGGGTAACTTGATTGATGACCAACTCTGAGTCTCTAGTTACAATGAGATGTCCTGTCTTCATTTCCTGTGCAAGGATAATCCCATGGATCAAATCTTCATATTCTAACTCATTATTTGTGCATGAGAATTCCATTCTTGAATCATGTGGATGCATAATATTATTTGGGCTCAAGAGAACAATTCCAACTCCATTCTCATATTTTGAACAAGATCCATCAAATGACATCCTCTAGTATCCTTCAAACAAACACTCTTGATTTTCAACATCTTTAACTTTATCTAGGATTTCGTTATTCTCCATTTCTAGGATAGCATAGTTTCCAATCCCAGCATCTCTGTAATCCTCCATCAACTCATTGTCCTTATTCTTGAAAGATAAGGGTTTTCTAGGTTCATGGGGCACATTAATCATTACTCCCTATTTTCCTGGTATCATCATACAAATTCCATCATTCATTATATATCCACCGATCATGGATGTCCAATCTCTTCCCAGCATAAACCCATAGGCCAATGGAAGGTCTACCATAATAATACTGAAAATTATAATAATATGGGGGGTTGTTGTAATCCAAGAATAAAATTCCTTGATTTCTCCGTAAATCGACATTTTTCTAGAATCAATTGCATATATGCTTTCATAGGTTTCATAATACTTAGTGAAACTCATGCTCAATGCCTCCATGAATGCTAGTGGAATTGTATTATATGTCACACCATTATCAACTAAACAATTGTGTAGTGCAACATCATGATTTTCAATCAAGATATACACAGACGCATTTTTACCTCTCATATTGGCAGTTGTCGGGCTCTGGATTTGTTTTGGACTGGTAACAACAACTTCATCTCTTTCAGATGGATCATCCAATAACTTCAAAATATTATGTCTTTGCTGGGGGAATGTTCACCACTTCCGTAAAGGGAAAAGTTATCCTCAATTTACTTAGGTCCTCCACGACATTATATGTCATTTGAGTGGAACTTGACGCCAGATGTTTCCTTTTAGTTTCATTTCCATCCATCACTTTCTCATTTGACACTTTTTCATTTTCTTTTTCTTTTTTCTTTTCTTTTTGTTTTTCCTTGTCAAATTCTCCTTTATTCTTTGGTCTATTTACAAACCCTCTTTTCCACGCGACGTTTTATTTTGAGTTAGGATTGTTGGTGCCCTCTTCAAATATATACATGTATGCCTCACATCTATCCATCTACACAGTTTCATATCTTTCATCAGGTTAGTAATAATTTTCTCACTCAATTAATTTCTCGTCATAGACATCATCCAGAACATCCACATTTGGAGTAGGTTGTCTGGGAACCCTTGGTCTTTGTGGGTTATTTGTTTTCTCAAACTTTACCATGTTTTCTGGGGGAGGTTTCCTCCTTTTCTATGGGATTGGCATTCTTGGTTTTGGCATGTAATTGTCTCCCCTTCTTAGTCTGGTTATCTCATTCTACATTTGTTTGATAGTTCTATTCATTTTTTCAATTTCAATCATTTTCTTAGTTTCCCGTGTTGGCACAGGGTCAACCTTTACATCAGGTATGGTCCCCTTGAAAAATCATCCTACCGTCACTTGACTTTGATCCACTTGAGGCTTGTATTCCTCATGTTTTCTTGAGCTCGAAGTTACTTGGTCATCAATACTTAATCCCCTGAACTTCCTTTTTTCTCTTCCCAGTATAATCTCGGGGTCGACACCCATTTTGATCATAATTTCTTCCATCTCATTGGATTTAGTAATTGCCTCCCCCAAAGTATCCATTTGGGAAGTTTTGATGGCATATTTTACATTCGAGGGCATTGTATTCTTATAAAAACCGAGAATGATTGGGTCATTTGGTCTTTTATCTTCTGGAATTCTACTCAAGGTCTTATTGAACCTAAGATTAAAATCTTGTATCATTTCATTCTTTCTCAACCCAATCTAGGTGAAGTTTGTTAGGAGGGTATGGTAAGCAATTGGAGGGGAAAACAAACTTAGGAACATAGCTTCAATGTCATTAAATGAGAGAATGGATATAGTGGGATAGGTTGTATACCATTCATAATATCTTTGTGATAAGTTTTGTAGAAAAAACCTTACCATGACGTCGTCATATTCAGTAAGGAGAAAGTCACAAACATCAAGAAATAAGTTCAGATGCCTCTTTGCATCGATTGATTCGTCTCCAGAAAATTCCTTTATGGTGCCGTTAGGGAGAACATGGAGCTCATGTTTCTTACCTACAATATTAAGAGGGGAATATCTTACCCTCCTTCTATTCTCAAACCCTGGGATTCCTTGATTTATTGTGGCATCTCTTACACCTCCTTGTCTCTCCTCATGATGCTCGTTGTTATAGAAAGATTTGCCTCACCCCATGAAATATTGCATAGAAGGCCTTTTTCCATTTCCCTATGCAGACTTGTCATCCCTTTTTGAAAATACCAGAGCTAAAAATACATTTTTCCACATATACATACCTTTCCTACTAAACATCATGCGTATATGCAAGTTGTACCACTACACCACACATACATTGGGAAATGTGCCCAAAAATGAAAAATGGTGTTGGGTTTCCATGTCACAATAGGATATCAATGATCCTTGGCCTTACATATATTGGAAACGTTTAGACTCAGCCCTTCCATTCCACTTGAAGGATATAAATAGGCCAATTCTAAGCTATGGAAAAGAGGAGAAAGAATTCAAATTTGAGAGAAAAGTTACTCTAGAGGAATTATTCACTTCACATTGAGTCTCCATCCCTTTATCCTTTACGTCTAAACACAATTTTCATCCCCCAAGCTCTTCCCTTATTGAGTGAGAACTCCATTGTCTCTCTTACATGATCTTGCCTTTGGTGGAGGCTTGAAGTGGTGGAGGCCCAGCTGGAAGGAACGTAGTTTATTGTTTCCGAACCGTGCCGACACAAAAGTCTGTAACTTATTCACTTATGTTGATTATATCTTAATAGAAATACTCTTTTATAGTCCAATTGATACCTTAAAAATATTTGAATTATTATTCCATGGGCGTATTTGTTATGAATGTTTAATGGATTATGCTATTGAATGTGCTAACATCATAGATTATCACCATATGCTTTATTTGCTTGGTTGTTGAGGACTAGTTGCAGGTATATTTCTTTGAGTCAAGTGCTTAATGGTGGACTTCATCAAACCTCTAGATGAGGTAGCCATTTTATCTTGTCTTGCTAGCATATTTTTTTATATATAATACTTGAGAATATAGTTGATTTCAACTGGCATTTTTGTCTGTTGTGGTTTTTCCCTAGCCATAGAGAGATTTTCCTCATAACAAAATTGGAGACCATACTAGGGATTGAATCTTCTTTTTCTAGGTTTGGAATGTTTTTCTCCTTAGATTTCTCTCATTCATATTATGTTTCTTGTCGCATCATTGCTTGAAAACCTCTGTTCACTCTAGGTTTGAGTCTTTCAGCCTTCTCTTTTTCCTAGTTGTGTTTTTGACACTTATACGTGGGTTTTTGCTTGACAGTCGCGTATATACGCATGTTGTCCTTCTGCAAGATATGTACATATGTTATTTTCCCTTGAACAGTCACGTACATCAAACTTTGTTTCTTGTTTTCTAGGTTTTGTGGTTGGTGGGTAGGTTTTGATGATTGTTGAGTCTTCTTGGGTCTTTGTAGTGACTATTAAGTGTATATGGGATGACAGTAAAACTATCTTTGGTTGAATTTTTGGGCAGTGCTTCTCTCATCATCTTTTCATTTTGATTTTCCTTGTACATTGGGTTGAGTGTTTTTCTCCTTGGTATCCTACTTGAGTTGTCTCTTTCTATACACAATAGAGTCTTTATATATCAAGTTGTTGTTCATTCCATGCATTTTCATTTTTCTTATATTGAAAATACAAAAATATTAGGCATTTTACATTGATTGGCATTTTGATATTTTGAGTCTTTGTCATTTATGTTAGTGCATGTAAAGAAATATTTCATTTTTTTTTTCATAATTGTAGAATTGAATTAAAAATTGCATTTTAAGAAGCATATCATTCATTGGAAATTGAAGGTTAGGACTTTGCATTCTATTCATATTTACTTTACTTGTTGAGTCATAACATCACCAGTTTCACGACTGCACCTTTTGAGTAAGAACGACCATTAAAATTAACGTTATAATTTAAAATTGATTAGTAACGATTTTATTTTCTAGGGTGCACAAACTAGCTTAGGATTTAGTGCCTTGGAATAGGATTTTGTGAGTAAAATTCTCCAAGGCTATTAAATCAACATATGTGTTTGACTAAGGGAGTGGAGAAACCCATTGTATAATCGGTAAAATCAGGAGGCTCAACTTAAATCAGAGTTAATCACGAGGTCATGCGAGGTCAGTTGAAGGGATATCCCCACAATACCTTCTTAGCATCAGAGATATTTCTAGGGATCTATTCATATCTGGGGATCTTGCTAGTGCCCTTAACTCCGTGAGAGACAGTGCTTTCAAGGTTTAGGGATTTTCTACCCTACCCATACGGTGGACCTAACTTACGATTTCTCACTTGTGCATCAGTTATACATTGGTTGCTTAGTTTCTTGACTTAGGTGCCACATAGGTTACTTGTAGGGGTTATTTTATAGGTACCTTGGGTCAGCTAAGGGTCACAAAACACACAACATTTATGGAGTATTAACTCTTCGGGGGGATTTGACCCACTGATTGGTAAACCCACGAGGGCCCTTATAACTGATTTTGTTACCTCTGATCTTTAGCAGGGAGTCTCAAGCCCCTCTTGGGAAAGGCATACCTAATTTAAGGACGGAGGCTCCTTTCAACCACTTTATCTTGTTTGTGTGCATATTGGTCGTTTGATTAATTTTGGTGTGCTCTTTGATTATTAGTTGGCCTTGGGATTTGTTTTTATACCTTGAGTCTTAATTCATCATGGAGTCGGACTAGATTCCCCACCGGTCTCCCTGCTTATTACAATTACCACAGGATTTCGAGTATTTTCCTTATAAAAGGCATAGAGTTATTAGACGTGGTACACACACCTCCACTTTTCAGACTTGTGATTCTAAAAGGATGAGTATTGAACTGAGTCATCAAAATATTGGGTTCCCCTCGACTCCCACACCTACTATAGTTAATGGCACCCCTTCAACTCCTACAACCACAATGGTTGTAGTGTCATAGCCACCTATCATCATTGTTTCCCATCCTATAGTGAATGCTAAACTTATTTCCACCAACCCATTTGGGTCTCTTGGTCACTCACCGGGCTATAATTTTCATTCCATCCCTATGGAATCTAGTCCTTTTTCCTATGCTATGCTGAATTTTACTTCGTAGTTTTCAAACTGTGTCCCAGTTGTTGGCCCTAATGATAGCATTGGACTTGGGAGAACAAATCCTCCTTATACTCCATTCGTTATTGGTGGTGCTCAAATCCTTCAAACGACTCCTACGATGGGAGGCATTCCTTCTTCTAAACCTGGGTCTAATTCTGTTGCTTCTGGGTAGAGCAACCAACCTGGTGGAAAAGATTTTGCTCAAGTTCCATCCTATACCCTCACCTCCTCAATTATGATTCCGACCAACACGTTTGGCATGAGGAATCCAACTTTATCCTCCAGATTTGCACCCGGAGGAGGTTAGTTTCACGTCTTTGGAAACCCCCAACCCATATCCACTCTAGATGGGGGAAATTTTTATAGCTCCCATCATAAAATTCCTACTGGAATGATTCCCAACCAACCTCTTATGAATTATCCTGGAGGAGGGTCTTACAATCCCAGACAGATAAATGGTTCTTACCAAAACCATGGATGGGTTGCAGTTCCCCAAAGACAATCCTTCCAGGGATCTTGGGGCCAGATGTTGCAACCCCGTCTCCCTTTTCTGACCATGCTTAATCTGCCATACTTGTCTAAGTTGATGAATGAACCTATGTGTCAAGATCCTACATGGCTCCTTGTTCCCACCAAGCTTCCTTTGGATATTCCAAAATTTGAAGGTAAGAATGGTGAGCATCTCGGTGATCACGTCACCACATTTCACATATGGTGCTCTTCAAATTCAATTAATGACGATTCCATTTGGTTAATATTATTTCAGCGCACCCTCATAGGGGTTTCCATGAAATAGTATATCGAGATACCTAGGGGGGCATATGGAACCTTTAATCAGATGGTGCTAGTCTTCCTTAACCACTTCCAATTCTCGGTTCATTACTATGTTGGCCTATAAATTATGTCGACCTTATGCTAGGACACAAACACTCATATCTTGGATCACATACAAGAGTGGCATAGACATAAGAGGTTGATAAAGACTTGCATCTCCCAGATTTTATGTTAGAATGGTTCCTTAAGTCCTTGCAGCCTCCTATCTCGAAGGATGTTGCTACATATAGGGTTACATATGAGGAATAAGCAATCTTCAAAGCCCATTAGTTAGATCTTATATATGCTCATTCTGGGATGTTATACCAGATTCTTCTGGAGACACCGAGGTCAAACTATGAACCTATACAAAATCTCAGACCTCATGCCAATGGCATTATAGGCTCCGCCAATGTGAAATCCGCAGACTTGGTGACAATCCATTTGAAAGAGTTTTCTCTAGACCAATATGAAAGAGGAAAAATTTCGTCTATGTCTTCCAATCCCACTTAATCGATGAATGTACATTCTGTGCAATCACCAAATGGTAACCAAAAACTAGGTGCGAATAAAAAGAAAGGACGTAATAATAATCGCAAGGGTGGGAAGAATATAATAAACCCAAGGACAACGATAATAATGAGAAGATGAATAATAATGTTGGTGAGGGAAAGAAAGAAAGGCATAAGGTGAAATTTACCTATAAGATTTGTACAGATGATCATATTACTCATTTATGCCCCAAACTTGTGGAAGCTACGAGGCTCTTATCTCTACCTCTTGTCCTACTGGCGAATCCTTTCCCACATAACCAGTACATGGACTTGAGCTCCTCAAATGCCAGAAATGTGGTTGGTGGAAGTCAAAACCCACTGAAACAATATGATGATCATTTGTGCATCAATATGGTCCATTCTTAGGTTAATCTATCCACATGGTCTTGGGATTATAGTTCTTCACAAATTGTACCTGGTTTAGAATCTCCTCCTCCTCCTTCAGAGATGCCTTTACAGATCGAAAAACAAGAGCTGCCACCTTGTATTCCGAAAGGAGCACTCAAACACTCTACCCACAATCCAAATGCTAGAGCCACCCAGAATTACTCTATTGTTGAGGACCTGGGTCAAAACCCTTCTGCGATGTTATCTTTGGAGGTACTCCATACGTGTACTTCACAGAGAAATACCTTGTTATCTGTGTTAGGAGATCTAGACCCCAGTGGCTCAAAAGTTAGAAAGTTTGACATCACATATGTGATGCCTCACTTTCCTTACCATGTGGCATTCCAAATACACATGGGTTACTTGAAGTATACCATCAAACGTGTGGTTTTTGATGAAGGCGTTGCTACATGTGTTATGTCCCTGATCTTTTGGAAAGCTCTTGGCTCTCCAAATCTCTCTCAATCTCTGACCATTTTGACTAATTTTGACGGTCATTCCTTCTGCCCTCACGATATTCTTCTTGCCTTTCGATTCCAGTTAGGTGGGAAGACGGTAGAGGATGTCGAGGTGGTTGATGCGCCCCTCGATTATAACCTGATAGTAGTATGCAACTGGACTTATTCTATGACTGTCATTGTATTTTTCGTCTTTTTCACTCTTTTTTTTCCTCACGATGGGAAGATAGTGATGGTCGACCAATTATCCTTTGTGTATGCTATCCCCAGTGCATTTATTGGACCATCAATCCCCGTGGTCGAAAATTCTCAGCTGACAAACAAAAATATCGGTGTTAGAATGTATTCATCCCTTATGGGTACCTTCGACTTCATGGCACCGATTAACCATGTTTACACCATGTACAATAGGTTTTTTTTCATCAGAGAGGTATGTTCCTTTCCACACTTCCTATTTTAACAATCCTTGGACCCTACCTTACTTGAATTCATTTTGTGAAGGTTAGTTGGATGTTGGAATGGCCATGCCACTATTGACATCGGAGATAGCGTATCATGTTGTTCTTGAACCTTCTGTCGATCATGATCTTATTACCTCACCGAAGGACAAGGAGGATCCTGTTCTTAAGTCTGAGTGGGCCACTTTTTTGTCTTCCTCACATAACTGCCTTGATGAGACCTTTCCCTCGGACAAAGATATCATCAAAGCCATGAATGGTTCTGATAAACCTTGGGATGATATGCATCATCGCTCTTATTGTCTCCTAGATCTTGCTAGAATTGAACAAGATGACTTTTGATCTACTTTGAGCGAGATAGTCAGTCACGTCATAGTTCCACTTGATATGCACATAATTTAAGACAAAGGAAATATGGCGAGTATATCTCCTACCCTCACGATTGATATCTCTCGTACCCCTGGAAATATTGAAAATGTACACATCGGTGCAGATTGTTCACCAGAATAAATTCTGATCTTAACAAAATTCCTCAAGGAATTCCGAGATGTATTTGCTTGGTCATATGAAGAGATCCTAGGAATCGATCCTCGAATTTTTGAACATGAGATTAGAACTTATACGGATTCTAAGCCTGTTAGACAACATCTTAGAGCTGTCAATACCCAAACGACCCCGACTATTAAGGAAGAGGTATAGAAACTAATTAATGTTGTATTTATCTACCCAGTTTCCTTGACTCAATGGGTATCCAATCCCGTTCTTATGAATAAGAAGCAAGGAACCATCCGTGTATGCATGGAATTTAGTCACCTGAAAAAAGATTGTCCTAAGGACAACTTCCTGACACCTGGTGACTATTAAAAGTTGATAGAAAAATATAAAAAAATTTGTTTTTTTAATAGGTTTTTAGACAAGCATGAGAGTCATTGTTTTTACAATTTTCATTGTGTGATTTTTTAATATGACTCTTTGTGATCTGCACTTTAAGCCAAAATTGTTTTTCTTGGTTTTTTGTTTGTTGGTATTTTCCCTTTCTTGCTTTACTAGCACTTAAATAAAAAAAATTAAAAATCTCTTTTCATTTTCTTCTTTGGTTGAAGAGTGTGTTTCTGCATCATTAGCTAGGGAAAAGTATTTTATTTCGTAAGTTTTTGCAGTTCACTTAGAACATAAGTAGCTCGAGGTCGAGTGAAATTCCTTTGAGTTTTCTATCCAAAATCTTAGAAAAAATAAAAAAATCTTTCTTTATGAAAAGTTGTTGAAATTTTGCATTCAGTAAAAGTTTTGTTTCCAGCTTTTTTATTCATTTTTTGCTTTCATCTTTTACACATCATCAATTTCACCCTCATACCCCTTGACGTAAGACAAATCCATAAAAGCAATGTTGATCTTAAAATCTACTAGACTTTTATGTTTGTAGGGTTCACAAACTAGTTCAGGACTAGGGCTTTGGATTAGGTTGGAGAGGAAACTCTTCAAGGCCATTCAAAACCAAAAATTGGAGTCTAATATAGGGAGTGTCTAAGTCCAGTTTCATGGAAGTTATCCGGGACCCCCCTCTAACACAGGGGATAAGCATGAGGTCGCGTGCGGAAAGGTAGCGGAGATAACCCCTCCAAAGCCGGACCAATTGTACTGGAGAACACATATAGAGGGCTTGTTTTGGGATTCCGTCGTTTGCATTTTCCATGGGGCTTCGTGGGTCTCGAATCCATTCGAGGTCCTTAGTTGTCTTCCAGACCATTTTCTCTCAATACCCTTGACAGGTTTCGGGCTCAATACCCTGCTCATTGTGGTCTACCCAACTTTCGACTGTACCCGCCTGGTGACTATTCGTGTGCTGGCAACCGAGTTGCCAATCTTTTTAGGGACATACACAAGTGACTACGGGGGTATACCACGGTACCTAGGATAGACATGGGGCCACGCTTTATAGATTATACTCGGAGGGTGCTTTCGTGTTCAAGTTGCACTTGCACCAGTAAGTTACTCTAGTGTTGGTTGTTGTAACTGTTCTTCCAAATAGTTTAGTGATTGCTTGTCTTATCTCTTAGGGGCTTCTTTTTTAGTGTGTGTTACTTTTGAATGTTTAGACTACCTTAGCGTGTCTTGGATATTCTCACACAATGGAGGATCTCGAGCTACGCCGGTCATGAAGGCTTCTTGGCCTGCTGCCTGTTACACTGGAGCCACCCCCGCCACCATTAAGGCGGAAGCTAGACCAAAAAGGGCTTTTTGAAGTGACCGAGTTACAAACCATTGTGCCCGAACAAACCTCGGAGGAATCAACCGTTTTGGACCTTGAAGCAATCGCTCTTGGCTTGGTTAAAACCCCAACCACTGATATCTTGGCACTGTTTATTGTACCAATCCAATTTCACGAATGCCAGACAATGCCTCACACAACAATGGAAACAAATGTTGTTACTTCATCTGGGAATTCTTCAATTCCCACCACAGTTGTCACCATAGGAGAGTCATCTCCTAACCTACCATCATTGGTCTGAGCCACCATGGTCTCGACCGCAACTACATCACACAGTGGACCAAACCCATCTATGGCGGCGGCCACAACCCCCTTCACACCTAGTGCGATAGGCCCTCCGTTCTCATACGATATGCCTAGTTCGGGTACAAGTCATGTACTAACCTACTCCACTTTACAGACTTTGGGTCTGGGGGCAGGGAGCTCTAGCGCTCCTCTGCAAGGTCACCTTGGGGGCACTCCTGTCCCTTTTAACACTTTTCCTTACGCAGGAGGTCATATCCCTCCTTCATCCCCTTCACTTGGTGGTCCACATCAGCAATCCGTCGGGTAGCCTACACACAATAGTTTATTTGGAGCAGGGAGTCAGGGACCACCTTCGCATAGCATGTCGGTAGGTTTGACACCATTTTCTTGGAACAAAACGTTTGGTAACAACACTTTCTCGCCAGTCACTTTCCCGACTGGGGGCAACCCCATTTTTGGACAATCTACTCCTGCACAGGGTACTATTCTTGCATAGAGGGCACACATAGCAGGACCTTGGAATTCAGGACAAGGATCTATTCCCTCCTCCTGAATGTCGTTTTGGGGTAATTCTTTCCACAGTCAATGGAACCCCAAAAAGACCGGCAAGGGGTAATCCTTCACAAAGTCCTTCGAATACAATGCATGCCCAACACTCTATGTCCTTTTTGGGAAATCAGTCGATGATGTCTCCACAGATGCAAAATCCTTATGTTGGTCAGGGCCATGGTTTCTACCAAAATCCGGGCCAGTAGCCAAACTTTTCCAAGCAACCTGGCACCATTCAAACTCCAGGACCCTTTTTCCCAGGTTATCAACATCAACCCAAACTACCATTCCTGGCAACTTTACACTTGCCAGATTTGACAAGGTTGTTAAATGATCCTATTTGTCATGATCCACGTTGGCCTCCTATGCCGACAAAGTTGCCTTCAGACATTCGAAAGTTCGAAGCCAAGCCTAATGAGGATCTAGGTGATCATGTGACTACCTTTCATCTTTGGTGCTCATCTAACTCATTGAAATATGACTCCATACAGTTGCGATTGTTTCAACGTACTCTTACTGGGAGTGCCATGAAATGGTACATCGAGCTCGATCGCTCAAGATACTCTTCTTTTGGTGAACTGACAATGGCCTTCCTTAACCATTTCCAATTACCTATGAGATACAACGCTGGCACAGATTTGCTCGCCGATTTCAAATAGACAATAATGAACCATATCTATGATCATATCCGAGAGTGGAGACGACGGAAGAGTTTAATCAAGGTACCAGTCCCACCCGCATTCTTGCTTGAGTGGTTCCTTAAGTATTTGGTCCCACAGTTATCCAAAGTCATTGTGACATCTGGAGTTTTCTCCGAAGAAGATGCCATCATGAGGGCTCAACAGTTTTAGCTCATCTATTCTCAGTCTGGTTTATTTCCAGATGCACCACGTTCAATACTAGATAAAACTAGACAGAGAGATAGACCACATGCCGATGGTATTGTTGGTTCAGCACAAACCAAGCCCGCTGAGCAATTGACAAAACAGTTGCAACAGTTATCCATACAACACACAAAGGCCAACCAAACTATTGCTTTGGCTGCTCCCCCTACCCAAACATCGGAAGTAGACACCATGCAGTCGACTAACCCAAAGGCCACCCAACAACCTGAAGGGAAGAAAAAAAAATGAAAGAAGGGTAAGGGGGATAAAAAACCCACTGATAATGTTGGCGGGGACAACACGGAAAAATGGAAGGCGAGGTATCCATGCAACTTGTGTGCGGAAGACCAACCGACCCATCTTTGTCCTCGACTTGCAGAGGCCCAAAATTTTGTCACATAGCAACAACAAGCAGTGTTGACTAATGCCTTTCAACATGGGCAAAATCTAACTCAAGCCTCTACACGCACAGAAGGGGGCAGCCAAGAAACCTGCCCACCTCCAAACAATCCCTCATCCACGAACATATATATGGTTAGGGGTGATGCTTTCATATCAACTAGAGCGCATGATTATAGTAAACCAAGCGTTTCTGAGAAGGGTAAAGAAGATGATCTCCCATCTCTTCCTCTACAGATTGAGAAGATGTTGGGAGAAACAATGACATGCATTCCAAAGGGTTCATTTAAAAAATCTTCTCACAACCCAAATGCAAGGGCCACCCAAAATTACCCTGTGGTGGAGGATTTATCACAAACCCCTTGTGCGATGTCTGCTTTGGAGGTCCTCCAAAGTTGCCCTGCTTAGAGGAAAACCTTGTTAACCTCTTTGGGTTCTACTGAGACTTGTAATCTGGGCACCATCATGTTAGATACAACCGACTTAAAACCTTGTCTGCCTTACCACGTAGCGTTTCAGATAGTAGTGGCTCATCCCACAAAAACTTTTACTTGGAATATATTTCGCACGGTGGTCGACAAGGGTGCCTCAACATGCGTGACGTCATTAGCATGCTGAAAGGCCATTAGCCAGCCCATTTTGTCTCCATCACCTACTCTCCTCACTGCTTTCGACGGTTGTTCATTCCGACCACATGGCATTGTTCCTTCTTTCCCTGTGCAGTTAGGAGGGAAAACTGTGTGTGTCGAAGTACAGGTAGTCAGTGATCCCCTTGACTATAACCTCTTGTTAGGATGGAGTTGGACTTATTCTATGCAAGCTATGGTTGCGACAGTTTTCTGAGTCTTGTTGTTTCCACATGAGGGTCGGATAGTGACCATCGATCAATTGTCTTTCTCCAGACCTGACCTAGCTTTGGGGGCATCCACGGTCCCGATGATTGATAATCCTCAACCAGGTGTCATTAACTTAGGAGTTGGTTTGTGCCCATCCTTTATCGATACCTTCAATTATGCACCTCCTCACGATGATATCAAATTTATATCTAATCACCATAAGGTTGAGATTTTTCAAGTTTCGTCGTTCCGCATGACTTACTTTGAGGATCCTTGTATTCTTCCTTCCCCATCAGCCATGATGGATGAGACAGGGCACCCAAGCATGTCCATGCCCTTGTCTACTGCTGAGGTAGCATACTCTTTAGTCTAGCAAGCTTCAGCTAACCCTGATCTGACTCCTGCACAAGAGTTAGATCCACTTCTAGATCCTATTTGCGCTCAGGGTTCTCTCGCTAACTTCGATCTGTTAGACTTAGTATTGCCTTCTGATGAAGCAGTAATCGAAGCAATGACTAGTCCGAACAAACCTTGGGAATATCTTCATCACAGATCATATTTTCTCCCAAAGTTAAGCCAAATCGAAGCAGGAGAATTCATCGTTACAATCACAGGAGATCAGTCGTGTCCTATTAATCTCTTAGCTATGCAGGAAATTTATGCTGAGGGCAATATGGTGACTATCGCTGAAACTATACCCATCAACATCTCCTGAAGCCCTAGCGTTGTGGAGAATGTCTTCTTTGGAGCAGATTGCTCCCCCAAAGAGATTCAAATTTACACGGATATTTTCAAAGAATTCCGCGACGTTTTTGCCTGGTCTTATGAGGAAATGCCAGGTATCAATCCAAAAATAGTTGAACATGAAATCACAACGTATCCTGATGCCAAGCCTATTCGAAAAAAACTTCGTCCGATAAATCCCAAGAAAGTAGTAGCCATCAATATTGAGGTTGAGAAATTGCTAAAGGAAGGTTTTATTTATCCTATCCATTTGACTCAATGGGTGTCAAATCCTGTGTCGGTCAATAAAAAACAAGGCACAATTCGTGTATGTACCGATTTCCATGATTTGAACAAGGCATGTCCCAAAGATAATTTTCCAACGCCATTCATTGACCAGATCATTGATGAATGTGCCGGTTGTGAAGCCTTTTCTTTCATGAACGTTTTTTCGGGATATAATCAAATCCAGATAAAACCCGAAGACAAACATAAAACTACATTCATTTGTCTGTGGGGTACATTCACATATCGTAAGATGCCTTTTGGCCTTAAAAATGCCAGAGCCACATTCCAGCGGGCCATGTCTTTTTCTTTTCATGAACTCAAGCATATAGTCAAGGCCTATCTAGATGATTTAGCATCACGCCCTCGCAAGTGAATGGATCATCCCACACACCTTAGAGTAATCTTCGAACGTTGTCACCACTTTAGGATTCACTTGAATCCAAACAAGTGTATCTTTTGCATAACGTCAGGACGTTTGTTAGTCTTCATTGTATCAACAACAGGGATCATGGTCGATCCTCTTAAGGTGGAGGCAATAATCTAGTTTCCCCCCCCACACACAATCCTACAACTTCAGAGTCTGCAAGGCAAGGTGAACTTCTTACGACGCTTCATCACGAACTATGCCGAAATCACCAAGGGATTTATGTGTTTACTAAATAAAGACGTTCCTTTTTTCTAGGACGAAGCCTCTCAATGCTCTTTCAATGCATAAAAACATGCCCTCACAACCACACCTCTGCTATGACCACCTAACTATAACAAAGATTTCTTATTATATCTGGCTGCCGTAGAGTCAACCATTGGCATGGTTTTAGTTTAGGAAGACGATTCGTTCTTAGTATGCATGATCTATTACCTGAGCCTAGGCCTCATAGGATCGGAACTCAATTATTCTCATATCAAAAAACTTGCGTTGGCAGTAGTTCATGTTGTTCAATGGTTTCGTCACTATGTTTTGTTTCGCAAGACCACCATCATTACTGTCATGAATCCATTCCAGTACA
Organism: Picea engelmannii; assembly: GCA_009831015.1. NCBI lineage: Eukaryota > Viridiplantae > Streptophyta > Pinopsida > Pinales > Pinaceae > Picea > Picea engelmannii. The sequence goes on along the minus strand of ML776787.1, from coordinate 443,600 downwards.
TGTTGACACGACGAGTTATAGGCGGAAAAATTAGTAGATGGATATTCATCCTCCAAGAATTTGACTTAGACTTCATTTCAACAAAGTCCAAGAAGTCATTGGTCTTCGCAGAGCTTATTTCAGAACTTCCGGTTGAGTCAGGTGATGTTGTGCCTAAGGAATCGCCTATCTGGGGAGATATGTTTTTGATTACATCTTCAGACCCCTGGTACGGAGATATACTTATATATCTCTAGACTTTGAAATGCCCCACCTCTGCTTCTTGTGACGAGCGTCGGTGGATATTCCATCAGGCTAATAATTATCTCATACTCGATGATACGTTGTATCGGAGAGGTGTAGACTGCATCTTACGTCAATGTCTCACTCATGAGGAGGCCATCATCGTGCTCAATGATTTCCATATTGGAGCTTGTGGCGGTCATTTATTTGGGTTGGAAATAACCCAAAAGATTCTACGAGCAGGTTACTTATGGCCGACACTTATCAAAGATTGTATCGAATCGGTCAAGAAGTGCCATCCGTGCCAAATATTCTCTCGAAAGATGAGGGCACATCCTGCTCCTATGTTTCCTGTCATCATAGTTGGTCCCTTCACTAAGTGGGGTATTTATTACACTACATGCAACCCCCCATCAGCAAGGGGGCACCACTATATCATTGTAGTTGTCAACTACTTCACTAAGTGGGTCGAAGCTATGCCAACGTTTAAATATGATGGAGAGACTGTAGCTCTCTTCTTATTCAACCAGATCATAGCAACGTTCGGCGTCCCGAGAGAGATTGTCACTGACCATGGAAGTCACTTTCAAAACCAAATGATGACCAAATTAACATCAAATCTTGGGTTACGGCAGGAGCATTCATCACCTTACTACCCCCAAGCCAATGGGCAGGTGGAAGCTGTAAACAAAACTCTTAAGATGATTCTACAACGAACTATCAACTCAGCCAAGTCAAATTGGAATTTGATGTTATACTCGGCATTATGGGCTTACTGAACATCTGTTAAGACTGCAACCAGTTTCTCTCCTTTTTAACTCGTTTATGGGCTGGAGGCAATCTTGCCCATCGAGTGTCGGATCCCATCTCTAAAATTGGCAGTACAATTATTGCCAGACACTTCTGCACTTGAAGAACGGTTAGTACACCTTGAGCAGCTCAATGAGCAGCGTCGCGATGCGACCTTGGCCAAAAAGGCTCACAAACATAAGGTCAAGTGTCAGTATGATAGGTCCATTCGTCCTTAGATTTTCTCTGAGGGTGACCTTGTCCTAGTCTATGACCAAGATAAGGACCCCCTGGGGGCAGGAAAGTTTAAACCCATGTGGTTCAGACCCTTCATCATAAAATAGGTATTAAAAAAGGGCGCTTATTGTTTGGTTGATTTTGAAGGGAATACTTTGGCGAAGCCTAGAAATGGGCTCTACCTCAAGAAGTATTACCCATAGACAGGTCACTGTGGGTAACGTTATGTAACATATGTATAGCCTTTGTACTATTACTTTTTAAGTTTATTTTAAGTGTTATGGACGTGTCATTGATGTTATCTTTCATCAATATGGAAGATGTCAAGTGATTCTGAGGTGTTCGTTGGGTATGCAAACGATGCCAGTCGACACACACGGAGGTTTGCCTTAGCATCTTGGGTAATGTTTACACCTTAGGGCCAGCTGTTATCTTCCGGAGGTATATGCTTAGGTGACACCACAAACAATGTCACCGAGTATAGTGCAGTTATTGAGTTTTTTCATGACACCTTCTCATTGGGTATCTCTCATCTTCGGGTCTATCTTGATGCTCAACTGGTTGTGTCATAGCTAAACAGAGTATACCGGGTTCATGATCCAACTTTACACCGACGATTACTTAGGGTACGTCTCTTAGAATGAAACTTTGATTATATTACATATTTTCATATTCCTAGGAGATTAAACCAAATTACAGATACTCTAGCTAATCAAATTTTAGATTGGCATCTTGCACACATATGAAAGGACGTTGACATAAGAATGTAAATACATTTTTGCACACGTGATCCTTAAGACACAAAAGATCAAAAAAACATATATAACATCATAAAACAACCAGAGTACATAGATGGACGCAAGCGCCTAAAAAATGGGACTAATAAACGAGTCACAGGGCTTATGCCCTCAAAAAATATATACAAGTAAGTGCTCGTGGCACATAAAAATTCTAAATAGGTTCAGGGCCTATGGGCCCTGTTATAATAGTCCACAGCATGGGCTAAACGCCTAAACAATCAGACCCACATCCGAGGTGCTCCCACAGCATGAGGCTACATGGATGGCGGTAGGTCCTCTATCTCTTCCATCAGGACTGTGCGAGTGAGTGCATTGAAGTACCACTCAACTCGTCTAAGGACTCTCTCAGCCTCCCTGACTGGGAGGTTCCTTGCTATTGTTACTCCTCTGGCGGCGACAGTTGTGGCTTCTGGCCAAGGACGATGCTTGTTCCATGCATAATCGACAGGTCGCACTAGTCCCACATCTTCATACAACAAACATTTACCTGTCAAATACACTGGCATACAAAAACATGATATATATCACAAAAATGACATAAAAATTACATATGCAAACAAAAAAACTACAAAGGTGGAGATTTACCCATCTCCCCTCGCTCCCCTCGCAAAGAAGGCATCATCGAAGGACTCATTGGTCCTTCCACCACCCTGTCACGGCTATAATACTTCCCATCTACACACTATAGGAAATGAGGCCTGATGTCCTCGTACTACTTCCCAAGGGATAAATCTCGGAACTCTCTCGAAGAAAAATGAACACAAGATTGTCCCGAACCCAAAATTCCTTTATGTCCGCTATCGGCAATCTGTCAATTGCCTCTTCATGCACTCCATTAATGTAGTACTCTAGTAAAAAATATATGCATTCAAGAACTGGATCACACATTTCATCTGTGCGCGAGAAGCCTGATGCAAGGCTATAGAACCAGTAATCTGCCCAATCAGTAATAATATCACCTGCAACAATAGGTTAGTGATCTTACTGATAGGTACTTGGGAGCTTGCACGATCAGTCCTAGCCTCACAGTGCTTGGCTATAAGTTTCTATATCTTACTCGGTCCTACAGGAAACATCCTAACGTTGACTGGTTCCCCTCTCCTTGACAGGCCAGTCAAAAAATAGATATCCTCAGTGGTGGGCACCAGTGATTGCCCCTATAGCATAAAGGCCTCTGCATCAGGGTGCCAGTAGTCAATCAAGGCATTCAGTAGCCTTGGTTGTGCATGCATAAACAGACACAAAAATAACTTCAGTAAACCGCATTGCATCAACATGGCCACGACATTTGGATATCCCGCAACCAACTCACTGACTTCTTCATGCTCTCTTTCCCTCCACCGGACATACATCCTCCCAACACAACAAGTTTCAGGAGGGTCAGCACTTGCCTTTTAATTCTTTTTTCTACAAATGGGGGGTCCACACGAGCTGTCAAGGCGACAGTCGCGTGTACATGCGGGCAACCTTTACTCTGCCCGAGTGTACACGCGGCCTGACTAGAGACAACCCGCGTGTACCTAGGGATGACTTTTTTAAGGTCGGTGCCCACCCAAAAAATGAACTTAAAAAAAAAATTAAAGAATTGAATAGCTATATAAGGTAGTTTGTACTTACTTGGTCCAAGTGGAAGTTCATTTCGTCCACTGTAGCTCCCGGAATCACCGTTTTTAGCAAAGGGGGTGTTTTGGCTCCAGAGTCAATTTCCAAATCAGCAATGGTGATAATGAGCTGCCAACTTCTATTTATAGACTTTTTGGCCTCTTTTTGTCACTTTTTTGGCATCCCTTATCAGTTTCTTTATACCAAAAACCATTTAGAGTGATTCAGGAGTTATATGGGAGGGATTTGATCGGGTATTGGGACACTTTTTTGAGTTTTGAGAAAATTTTGATAGTCCATAATTTTTTTTCCAAGAATCAACTTGAGCATATAGGTTAGGTTATTACCCCAACTTTTGCGTCTTGTTGTCTTTTTTCTCTGCTATAGGATCGATCCCATCAGGTTGTGACATAGAACCATCATATCTGCTTTAGAAGCGTTGCAACTTGGTGGTAGAGCTTACCAGAACATGGATTCCCTAGGTAGGTCCTGGTTGTATTATGGTGTCCATGCCATCTCTAAAACACTGTAGGATCGGGAGTCCTTATAGTCTTTCCTGAATATGAGTTTGAGCCTTATTTGCATGATTCTCCTTTGCTCTTTGTCTCATCCTCAGGACTCCCAAAAAATAAACAGGTATACTTTTAAGCTCTTTTCAGACCTTCTAAAAATGAAAAGATTGTCGAGCGATCTTGTGGCCTTTCACGCTCGTTAAACTGAAATTTGAAGTCACGTCTATCCGGTGGTAGTTTTCCCCTTTTTCGGTCCGGATGGTCAACTGTAGGAACAAAGGTATACTCTATCGAATTTTTGTTCTTTAGAAGAGTACTCTCAGGTATAATTTTATCCCTTTTTCAGGCCTGAGGGACTAAACTTACGAAAAAGAAACCCCCACGGAGTCCATAGTTAAGCTCTTTTCAGACTCCCTAAAATTGAAAAGATTGTCGAGTGACCTTATTCTTTCACACTCGTTAAATTGGTCCAGAAGAATATTCCTGATGGAGTCCATAGTTAAGATTTTTTTAGAATCCTTAAAAGTGAAAAAATAGCCGAGTGATCTTGTCCTTGTCACACTCATTAAAATGGTTTTGAATCGACGTCTAATCGGTGCTAGTTTATCCCTTTTTCGAACCGACTAGACTATCTTCGAAAAAGGTACCCCAATGGAGTCTCCTTTTACGTTTTTTCAGACTCTCTAAATATGAAAAACCACCGAGATTACCTTCTTTGGGCTCATTAAACTTACATCGAAGGATGTTACCAATGTGTGTTTTATCAACCGCATTTTCATACCTTATCCACCAACCTTGTGATAGTTTGCTTCTGCGTCTTAACACCTTTGGCCGCAGGAGGATTTTTCCCAAGTATCATTTTACCAGAACATTAGTCTTGTCCTTGTGTCTTGAGCCTGTATGTTTGCAATAGTCGTTCCTCGATTGTAACGTAATATTCCTTTATTGTTTTTCCAAAATTATCGAAAAGAACAAAAAAAATCAAATATACCCCAAAAAGAGGATGGGAAAAGTATTTTATTTATTGGCAGCATAATGAGTCACCCTTGGATAAATCACATCTGTCCGGTTGATCATCAGACTATGGGATGTAGTATGACCTTAGGAAGCTTTTCTCGCTATATAGAGTTGTGTCCTCCACTGTTTGGTTATTCTTCCAAACATATGGAGAGTTTTCATTGTCTCCTACTTCGTAGACTTATGATTAACATATATGTTGCCTGAGTCTCATCACGTGTCATGATATTGTCCAAGGGAAGTTTGTCACTAAGCCTGAGTCAGCCCCTCTGCAAAATGTCTCTTGTCCGCATACTTGGCCATCCCGAACATCCAATCAAGTCATTGTTCTAAATCATTGAAGCCTTCAGTATGATCATCAATATTATCACATCAATGACCGAAGAACCGTCGAAGACCTCTAGGTAGTGCATTCGTACACTCATATTACACTCCTACCCGAGTTTTGAAGATTTTAAAATTATTGCTCGAGATCTGAAGATCTCATCTCTAGCTATGATACCGAATCATCTTCTGGAAGATGGATACTCTACATGTATATATTTATGATTTCGAAATGTAGCTCCGCTGTGTATTGTTTGCTGCTACTCTTTATAGTTATTTAACATGGATCTACAGTGTATTTGATTGGTATCCATGGTTCTATTTTATCCCGAGCATGGGTATGCCCGCCTCGATGAGACATTTGTTATTTTGCAGACGACACCTCCTGGTTCCTGATCCTTGGGCTCAATCATTCGGCACATCAGTAAAGATTGGTAATGTATTTCGGCCATTAGATGCTCTTCTGACCTCACACATTAGGGGGACTCTGTTATAATCCTAAATTGCACCACACATGCTTACCTGGCATCAGGCCAACTCATATCCCTTCTTTGCCAAAACTTTGTTGAACAACTCTTTGAAAATCCTCTTATGTAAAGGCCCACGTGCCCTAACCCATTACTGCACGAGTGTACACGCTGTCTGACTCACAACAGCACGTGTGTACCTACAAAAGCATGAAAAAAAGAAAGTTTCCGACAAAACAAAATGCTATGGGTGAGTTAACTGAAACTCCTGGCCATGCATGGTCGAGGGTTCATCCAAAAACCTAGCTCCTTCTAGCCTATAAAAGAATGGTAGGGGTACCATTTGGAAGAAGAAAAAATAATAGAAAAGAAACTCTGCCCATTTATGTATTCCATTGTCCCAACCCTTTATCCTTTCCTCATGCCAAAGGAGTTTTCAAGCAAAGCAGTTGAGGGACAGAAGAAGAGGAGCCCAGGATCATGTTCAAGGAGCGGTGTCCAATCTCAGCTTTTGTAAGTTGACTCACTTTAAGTAATAAAGAGAATGTTTTTCCCATCCCAATTCATGAACTTTCTATGATTTGATTAGTTTATGTTTAATTTATAACCCGTGCGTATAGAAGTAGCATGCATGCATAGTTGTTGTTTGTCTTGAGCGCAGGTCATCTTTGGAAGCAGCATTGCGAACAAGTAATCAAGCACAACGGAGGATCGACATCGAATGTCGGTAATAAGGTAGGTGGTCCTTTCATGCATTTACTGAGAAAAGGGGATTTAAATCTAGGGATGTAGGTAGAAAGTAGTTTCTGTTCGGTCAAATCTGCATGCAAAGTCTGAACTCTATTTGGTAGTCCGTAGGGTGTTTTTCCCAACAACAGAATTGGCGACCGTTCTGGGGAGAATACTCTTTAGGGTTTCAGGAATTTTTATTTAGTTTTTGGGTAGTTTAAAGACTAGGTTTTTTTTTCCATTGCATGTCTTTTTCTTTCGTTTCTGTAAGGTATGAGCTAGCAGGGAGTCTGGTTTTCCATACCATCTTTCCCTCACTTTTGTTTGACTGTGTTTTTTGGGACACACAGAGGTACACGCGGCCTGCATAAGGCCTGAACGCGTGTACCCGCACCCTATCCTCTTACAGCCCACGTGTGAATGCTCGTTGTAGAGATAGCAGTAGCATGTAGGAATTCAAAGAACCTTAGAGGCAATCCTCCTCTTCCTTATCAGAATCACACATTCTCAGGGGGTTTTTTGGAATTCTGCCTGAGTCTTAGTTGCTAATAGTCCTATCTTAGATTGTTGTTTGCCTTATTATTTTTCCTTGCATTATTTGTTTTTCTGTTAGAAAGAGTATCCAAGCCTTCAAGGGATCCTTGTTATCAATACCAGAGGTCTATTCATGGTTTGGTCTATCTGTTCTCATATTTTTCTTTAGAATTTAGATATACACGCGGCCTGTACAAGGTCATATCGCGTGTACACGCCCTTTGTTTCTATTTAGCACACGTTTGCACGCGTGTTGTTTGAGTGACAGTCGCGTGCTTGTACAGGCTACTTTTTATTCAGGGTGGGGCAGTCATCCCCTCCTTTGATAAGAAGTATTCCTCTCAGGTGTTTGAATCTATGTTTGAACAATCAGTAGCTTAAGATTCATCTTACCCTTAGCCTGTTTTTTCTCAGTTAAAAGTTGACAGAAAAATATAAAAAAAATTGGTTTTTTTTATAGGTTTTTAGACAAGCATGAGAGTCATTGTTTTTACAATTGCCATTGCGTGATTTTTTAATCTGAGTCTTTGTGATATGCGCTTTAAGCTAGAATTGTTTTTCTTGGTTTTTTACTTGTCGGTATTTTCCCTTTCTTGCTTTACTAACACTTAAATAAAATAAAATAAAAATCTCTTTTCATTTTCTTCTTTGGTTGAAGAGTGTGTTTATGCATCATTAGCTAGGGAAAAGTCTTTTATTTCATAAGTTTTTGCAGTTCACTTAGATCATAAGTATCTTGAGGTCGATTAAAATTCCTTTGGGTTTGTTGTCCAAAATCTTAGAAAAAATTAAAAAATCTTTCTTTATGAAAAGTTGTTGAAATTTTGCATTCAGTAAAAGATTTGTTTCCAGATTTTTTATTCATTTTTTGCTTTCTTATTTTACACATCATCAGTTTCACCCTCATACCCCTTGAGGTAATACAAATCCATAAAAGCAACACTAATCTTAAAATATACTAGACTTTTATGTTTGTAGGGTTCACAAACTACTTCAGGACTAGGGCCTTGGATTAGGTTGTAGAGGAAACTCTTTAAGGCCATTCAAAACCAATCATTGGAGTCTAAGATAGAGAGTGTCTAAGTCCAGTTTTTTGGAAGTTATCAGGGACCCCACTCTAACACAAGGGATAAACAAGAGGTCACATGCAGAAAGGTAGCAGAGATAACCCCTCCAAAGCCGAACCAATCGTAGTGGAGAACACATATAGAGGGCTTGTTTTGGGATTTCGTTGTTTGCATTTTCCACGGGGATTTGTGGGTCTCGAATCCATTCGAGGTCCTCAGTTGTCTTCTGGACCATTTTCTCTCAATACCCTTGATAGGTTTCGGGCTCGATACCCTGCTCATTGTGGTCTACCCGACTTTCGACTGTACCCACCTGGTGACTATTCCCGTGCTGACAACCTAGTTGCCAATCTTTTTAGGGACATACACAGGTGACTGCGGGGGTATAGTGCAGTACCTAGGACAAACATAGGGCCATGCTTTGTAGAGTATACCCGAAGGGTGCTTCTGTGTTCGAGTTGCACTTGCACTGGTAAGTTTCTCTAGTGTTAGTTGTTGTAGCTGTTCTTCCAAATAGTTTAGTGATTGCTTGTCTTATCTCTTAGGCGCTTCTTTTTTAGTGTATGTTACTTTTGAACGTTTAGACTACCTTAACATGTCTTGGATCTTCTCACACAGTGGAGGATACTGAGCTCCGCTGGTCACGAAGGATTCTTGGCCTGCCATCGGTTACACTCGAGCCACCCTGGCCACCATTAAGGCGGAAGCTAGACCAACAAGGGTATTTTGAAGCGACCGGGTTACAAACCATTCTGCCTAAAAAAAACCCAGAGGAATCAACCATTTTGGACCTTGAAGCAATCTCTCTTAGCTTGGTTAAAACCCGAACCACTAATATATTGGCACTGTTTATTGTACCAATCCAATTTCACGAACGCTAGACAGTGCCTCATACAGCAATGGAAACAAATGTTGTTACTTCTTTTGGGAATTCTTCAATTCCCACCACTGTTGTCACCATAGAAGAGTCATCTCCTAACCTACCATCATCGGTCTGAGCCACCATGGTCTCGGCCACAACTACGTCGCACAGTGGACCAAACCCATCTATGGTGGCAGCCAAAACCCCCTTCACACCTAGTGCAACATGCCCTCCATTCTCATACGGTATGCCTAGTTCGGGTACAAGTCCTGTACTAACCTACTCCACTTTACAAACTTTGGGTCTGGGGGTAGGGAGCTCTAGCGCTCCTCTACAAGGTCACCTTGGGGGAACTCCTGTCCCTTTTAAGGATTTTCCTTAAACAAGAGGTCATATCCCTCCTTCGTCCCCTTCGCTTGGTGGTCCACATTAGCAATCCACCGGGCAGCCTACACACAATAGTTTATTTGGAGCGGGGAGTCAGGGACCACCTTCGTACAGTATGCCGGTAGTTTTGACACCGTTTTCTTGGAACAAAATGTTTGGTAACAACACTTTCTCATTAGCCTCTTTCCCAACTGGAGGCAACCCCATTTTTGGAAAATCTACTCCTGCACAGGATACTATTCCTGCACAGAGGGCACACATAGTAGGACCTTGGAATTCAGGAGAAGGATCCATTCCCTCCTCCGAAATGTCATTCTGGGGTAATTTTTTCCATAGTCAATGGAACCCCGGACAGACTGCTATACCTCTCCTCGTAGGACCGGCATGGGGTAATCCTTCCCAAAGTCCTTCGAATACAATGCATGCCCAACACTCTATGTCCTTTTTGGGAAATCAATCGATGATGTCTCCACAGATGAAAAATCCTTACGCTGGTCCGGCCCATGGTGTCTACCAGAATCCGGGCCAGCAGCCAAACTTTTCCTGGCAACCTAGCGCCAGTCAAACTCCATGACCCTTTTTTCTAGGTTATCAATAGCAACCCAAACTACCATTCCTGACGACTTTACACTTGCCAGATTTGACAAGGTTGTTAAATGATCGTATTTTCCACGATCCGCATTGGCCTCCTATGCTGACAAAGTTGCCTTCGGACATTCCAAAGTTTGAGGCCAAGCCTAATGAAGATCCAGGTGATCATGTGACTACCTTTCATCTTTGGTGCTCATCTAACTCATTGAAAGATGACTCCGTACAGTTGCAATTGATTCAACGTACTCTTATTGGGAGTGCCGCGAAATGGTACATCGAGCTCGATCGCTCAAGATAATCTTCTTTTGGTGAACTAGCGATGGCCTTCCTTAACCATTTCCAGTTACCTGTGAGATACGACACTGGCACAGAGCTGCTCACCAATTTCGAACAGACAACAGTAGACCATATCTCTGATCATATCCAAGAGTGGAGACGCCAAAAGAGTTTAATCAAGGTACCAGTCCAACCATCATTCCTGCTTGAGTGGTTCCTTAAGTCTTTGGTCCCACATTTATCGAAAGACATCGCAACATCTAGAGTTTTCTCCGAAGAAGATGCCATCATGAGGGCTCAACAATTTGAGCTCATCTATTCTCAGTATGGTTTATTATACAACATCTTGCCAGATGTGCCATGTTTGATACTGGATAAAACTAGATAGAGAGCTGGACCACATGCTGATGGTATTGTTGGTTCATCACAAACCAAGCCCACTGAGAAATTGACAAAATAGTTGCAACAGTTATCCATACAACACACAACGGCCAGCCAAACTATTTCTTTGGCTGCTCCCCCTACCCAAACGTCGAAAGTACACACCATGCAGTCGATTAACCCAAAGCCCACCCAACAACCTGAAGGGAAGAAAAAACAACGAAAGAAGGGTAAGGGGGATAAAAAACCCACTGATAATGATGGCAGGGACAACACAGAAAAACAGAAGGCGAGGTATCCATGCAACTTGTGCACGGAAGACCACCCGACCCATCTTTGTCCTCGACTTGCTACACAAAAGTTTGTCACACAGCAACAACACACAGTGTTGACTAATCCCTTTCAACATGGGCAAAATCTAACTCAAGCCTCTACAAGAATAGAAGGGGGCATCCAAGAAACTTTCCCACCTCCAAACAATCCCTCATCCACGAACATATATATGGTTAGGGGTGATGCTTTCATATCAACTAGAGCACACGATTATAGTATACCAAGCGTTTCTAAGAAGGGTAAAGAAGCTGATCTCCCATATCTTCCTCTACAGATTGAGAAGATGTTTGGAGAAACAATGACATGCATTCCAAAGGGTGCATTTAAAAAATCTTCTCACAACCCAAATGCAAGGGCTGCCCAAAATTACTCTGTGGTGGAAGATTTATCACAAACCCCTTATGCGATGTCTGCTTTAGCGGTCCTCCAAAGATGCCCTGCTCAGAGGAAAGCCTTGTTAACCACTTTGGGATCTACCGAGACTTGTAATCCAGGAACCATCATGTTAGATACGACTGACTTAAAACCTCGTCTGCCTTACCACGTAGCGTTTTAGATAGTAGTGTCTCATCCCACGAAAACTTTTACTCGGAATATCTTCTGCACGGTGGTCGATGAGGGAGCCTCGACATGTGTTATGTCGTTAGCATGCTGGAAGGCCATTGGCCAGCCTGTTTTGTCTCCATAACCTACTCTACTCACTGCTTTCGACGGTCATTCATTCCGACCACATGGCATTGTTCCTTCTTTCCCTGTGCAGTTAGGAGGGAAAACCGTGTGTGTCGAAGTAGAGGTAGTTGATGCTCCCCTCGACTATAACCTCTTGTTAGGATGGAGTTGGACTTATGCTATGCAATTTATGGTTGATACATTTTTCCGAGTCTTTTTGTTTCCACACGAGGGTCGGATAGTGACCATCGATCAATTGTCTTTCTCTAGACTTGACCCAACTTTGGGGGCATCCATGGTCCCGATGATTGATAATCCTCAACCAGGTGTCGTTAACATAGGAGTTGGTTTGTGCCCATCCTTGATCGGTACCTTCGATTACCCACCTCCTCATGATGATATCAAATTTATATCTAATCACCATAAGGTTGAGATTTTTCAAGTTTCGTCGTTCCGCATGACTTACTTTGAGGATCCTTGGATTCTTCCTTCCCCATCAGCCATGATGGATGAGACAGGGTAGCTAGGCATGTCCATGCCCTTGCCTGCCGCTAAGGTAGTGTACTCTTTAGCCAGCAAGCTTCAGCTAACCCTGATCTGACTCTTGCACAAGAGTTAGATCCACTTCTAGAGCCTATTTGGGCTCAGGGTTCTCTCGCTAACGTCGATCCATTAGACTTAGTCTTGCCTTCTAATCAAGCAGTAATCGAAGCAATGACTAGTCCGAACAAACCTTGGGAAGATCTTCATCACATATCATATTTTCTCCCAGAGTAAAGCCGAATCGAAGTAGGAGAATTCATCGTTACCATAACAGGAGATCAACCGTGTCCTATTAATATCTTAGCTATGCAGGAAATTTATGCTGAGGGCAATATGGTGACTATCGCTGAAACTATACCCATCAACATCTCCCGAAACACTGGCATTGTGGAGAATGTCTTCGTCGGAGTGGATTGCTCCCCCGAAGAGATTCAAATTTACACAGATATTTTCAAATAATTCCGCGACGTTTTTTCCTGGTCTTATGAGGAAATGCTAGGTATTGATCAAAAAACAGTTGAACATGAAATCACAATGTATCCTAATGCCAAGCTTGTTCGACAAAAACTTCATCCAGTAAATCCCAAGAAAGAAGTAGCCATCAAGATTGAGGTTGATAAATTGTTAAAGGCAGGTTTTATTTATCCTATCCATTTGACTCAATGGGTGTCAAATCCTATGTCGGTCAATAAAAAACAAGGCACGATTCATGTATGTACCGATTTCCATGATTTGAACAAGGCATGTCTCAAAGATAATTTTCCAACACCATTCATTGACCAGATCATTAATGAATGTGTCGGTTGTGAAGCCTTTTCTTTCATGGACGGTTTTTCAGGATATAATCAAATCCAAATCAAACTTGAAGACCAACATAAAACGACATTCATTTGTCTGTGGGGTACATTCGCATATCGTAAGCTGCCTTTTAGCCTTAAAAATGCTAGAGCCACATTCCAGCGGGCCATGTCTTTTTCTTTTCATGACCTTAAGCATATAGTCGAGGCCTATCTAGATGATTTAGCATCACGCTCTCGCAAGCGAACGGATCATCCCACACACCTTAGACTAATATTCAAACGCTATCGCTACTTTAGGATTCGCTTGAATCCAAACAAGTGCAGCTTCTGCGTAATGTCAGGATGTTTGTTAGGTTTCATCGTATCAACAATAGGGATCATGGTCAATCCTCTTAAAGTGGAGGCAATA
>ML776787.1:393808-416848 GCA_009831015.1 Picea engelmannii | reverse complement strand
GTGATTGGGTCCTTGCCATCAAACTTCCTCATATCAATCTTAGGAACGTGGTTGGTCTTCAAACCAAAGTTGGAGTTTCTCCATTCTTGATTCACCTTCCCTGTGTCCTCATCATGAATTTCATGGGATGCATTTTCACTTTTAGGTGTATTCTCTGTTACGAAATTTTTCAATACTTCCATGATCTCCCCTTTTAAACCATCCATCTTAGTATCCAACTTAGCTTCCATTGAATCCATCATATCTTGTAGTTCATCTTTTGTTACTATCTTATTTTGCAAATCATTTATGTCCCTACGCATTTCTTCACCTTCATCAAGAGTCCAAGTAGGATTTTCTGGAGGCTTAGTTGGTGTAGAAGTTCCCTTTTTCGGTGGCATGTTGGCCAAGTATTACTTTTGAACCTTGATTTTGAGGTGGTTCTGCTAGACAATATTTCTTCTGTTGTGTCTCCCAAGTTTCGGCCCTTCTAGGTATGAAACTTTCTTTTATTTAGTTCTTTGATATTTCTTCTCTGCAATTCCATAGGTCTGATCAAAATTGGATGTTCCAAGTAGAATTTACAGTAACTTCCCCACAACTTGCTGATTTTTTTCCTTTCCAAGAGATCTCACTTGTATAGTGTGCCCCGCCCAAAATAATTGATATAAAATTCTAAAACGCTCACCAGAAATACTACAGTCTATCCATGATACAATGAAACTAGTCCCACTCAATTTGGATACTCTAGGAAGAAGTTATGATTGTTTTACCTCAAACACCTTCTTGAGACTAGTCAATAGGACTAGTCAGATACCCTATCTTACAAAAGGTGTATCTACAAATTTAAGATGAACCAGAAGCTGAACTTTTTACCACAGATACCTTTCTAATGTATATAAATATCCTCTATAGTTCAGGGTTTGAAATGTTACAGAAAGGTTTTTATAGTGAAAATACCGCAATGGCTCAGTTTAGGATGATTGCAGAACCCCATATTGTACAGGCTATATCTATGAAAGTATAAGGCCTCAGGAGCTGAATTTTGAACCCAACGTACCTTGATTCATCTACTAAATATCCTCCAATACGTTCCTTCTGAAACATTGTAGAAAAAAAGTTATAGAAAAAATTCCATGGTGTTTCAGATGTAGTAGAGAAACCCCAAGACCTTGAGCTCTGATACCATATGTTAGTAACCAAACATCAATATAGCATAGAAAAACCTCAGAAAAAGTACTCAATGCCTTGAAAAAGAGATAATTTCAGATAATAAGACTCTTTGAGGGGGCAACCTCCTTTTACCCCACTTAAATGTTCAAGTACAAGATTATTCAAAATGAAAATGTCTCCTTGGTATATATAGGAGACTAGGAGGTATAATTACAACTAATGGCCTAAAGACGACATAAATAAAATAAAATTACTAATATAATATGCCCAATTTAAGGGGTAATGAGCCAATATTAGGGCTTAACAAATGACATGTCATCTCCACCAGTAAAATAAATCATCGTTGTAGGGTGTGGGCACCCTACCTCCCCTCTGCCATCTCATTACCTCCGTCCACTGTGCCATGGCTAGATCACGAGGTCCTCGAGGAATGATCTCAAATCTATGTACCAAACCTGGAACCCACTTGAATAAAAATATGTACAAAATAGATGCAAACCTGAAGTTCCTCTTGTCACACTATTTTCATTCTGTCAATTGGCTCTTCATATTAGCCAATAGTGAGGTGCACCAATCATACACCGTAGGTCTTAAACACTCTATAGAATAGAACATGAGTGGTCTCGATGCATGGTGCAATGAATTTGATCTTGTGATCCTAGTCAAAATGAGGACAACAATCTTGAGGCTGATATTGTTTATTGCTCGGATGGGGAATTGAATCTCGACCTTCTCGGTCCCTACTACATAGTGAGCGTCTATGCAGTATTCTATCTTCATACTGATCCCAGATCCCCTAGCTTTGATATTCACCACCTCACCTTGACATGACAACCCAATCAAGAAATATATATCCTCAACTTTAATCCTCAATGGCTTCCCATAGAGGTTGAATCTCTCACTGTCTGGATCACAGTAATCCACGAGCAACTGAAGAAACCTCACTTGGGCCCTTATCCCTTTGAGTGCCCAAAATTTGTACAACCCGCATCTTTTCAATACCATTTGGGCCTCTAGATCTCTTTCCACATCAACATCTACCTCTTCATGTTCCCTGTCCCTCCATTCTAGCGCCATCCTGCCAGAGAAACATCAATTTTTGAGTTAGCAACCATCAAAAAACTTGTTTACGGACTTGTACGTGGGTTACAACATTCACAATTGTGTATAAGGCTGAGTACACGTAGCCTGTATTTTACACAATCACATATAACCTCACATATACGCGACCCTAGGAGTGGTATCCCGCGTACACTAAATTACCTAATTTGTGCTTTAATTAACTCAAATTTTGAAACCTAAATAAAAAATGTAATCCACTAGAAAGGAAGAGGAGGGGAAGAGGAATTACCTGGCCTAGATAGTCTCTAATGTCATCACTCAATGCTCCCAAAATCACCAGTCGAAGATCAGAGGTAATTTGTGTTACACATGATTTTGGTCATCTAGATGGTGTATTAACAATGGTGTAATCAAGCTCCCAACAAGAACTTTATCCTGAGAAAAGTAGCATTCATCTCCTTCCAGAAAACATGTTTTTAAAGAGATTTCATAGGTTGCTTATAGCCTAGGGTGCGAGAATGACCCATTCTCACAGGCCACCTTTAGCCAGGGTGTGAACTTCTCGCACTGTGCTCTATACCTAGGGTGCAAACTTGTTCTCAAGCTTGGAAAATAGATGAAGTCTCGATGGTTCTAGAAGGGAATCTTCTAGAGAATGGGTTGGCATTCGAATGGTTATCATCTTACTGGTTTCCTTGATTTGGTGGGATCATTCTCATCCATGTAACCATCTCATCCTTTCCTATATATTGAAAGGATTCTCATGGAAAAGGTTAAGCAAGATTAATTGGAGAATTGGTGAAGGAATTGTGTGAAGAACCCAACGTGAACAAGAGCTTGGAGACTCTAGCAAGTCTATCAAGAGGAATTGGATCTTCTTCATGCAAGGATCGAGCAAGTGTGTGTGTTGGAACCAAGAGTCACCGAAAGGAAGATTGCGATATCAAGGCGATCAAGTTGTATCTTCTACTTTCAATTAAATATGATACAACATCATGTCCTTTTCCCATAAATTCATTCCTACTTTATTGTGTAATTCCTTGATCATACACATAAGTTGACAATTGAATACATTTCACTATATTCACTTTGGTTGGTTTGTGTTGTCTTGGTCTTGACCTCACGAGAGCACCGGAGTGAAGCGGGAGCAACAGAGACCCCAGGAGGCGATATAAAGGTATGTCACTTGTTCCTCCTTACTAGATATTTCAATGGTCGTAACTTAGGGAAAGAGTCATGTCATGTCCTTTTTTGTTCTAGATCCAGGTGGATCTAGGGAGATCTATTAGTGTCCGCACCTACCAGTTAGTCCGATAAAAAAATTGGCGACTCCACTGGGGATGCAACCCATTTTTTTTGTGGTTTTTGGTGTTTTTCCTTGGCCATTTTCTCTTGCCTTACCCTTCTCCATTTCTATCAATCTCTGAGTCTTCAGGACACCCTGATAGACCCTCTGGGTCCAGAAGTCCCTTCAAATTTTTTGTCTTTTTTCAAAAATTTTGCCTAGTTTTAGACCTTCTCACACTGAACCCCACAGTGGCCTGCGAGAACACCTTGAGTTCACACTCTTCTTTCAAGTCCAGTGTGAGGTTCCTGCACTCTTCTCAAAGCTAGCCTATGAGAATGACCCATTCTCACACTGTGCAACATTGATAGCCTGCAAACCCTCTTTTAAAATTTTTGGATTTAAGTTTTTTGCATGTTCAGCTGCCCAAATCAGTATAGGTTTCTAAAAAGAACTTATTGGACCATTGGTTGATGTTTTCTTGTCTTCATATTTTGTGCACGATCATTTTTTGGAAATCAAAGGTTCTTCCTGTCCATCTTTTTCCCCAACTCTCATCTCTTGACTTTTCTTTGCAAGGATATACTCTCTGATCCTGGAATCTGAGTACTTGTTTGGTTAAGAGCCAGTGATCGGTTTGAAAGTTGGGATTCTTTGTCTTTCTCATTTGCTCATTATTTGGAAAATTATTGTTCTCGTGCAATTGAAAAGACTAGTTTTGTCTGCTTGTCATTTTTGTTTCCATTGAAAGATTGGTTTGGGTTTCTGTTTATTGCTTGTTCATTAGTTATTGGTTTTCCTTAATTTCACCACCATGGTGTAGATCCTTTTTGAAAAGTAAAAAACATTTTTCTTTTAAAAGCATTTTTGTTTTTGAAAATATTGAAAATCAATTGTTGAAATTATTGAAAAAGAACAAATAGAGAATTGTCATTATTGCGTGATTCGTTGAGATCGAATTTTAAACAAAATTGTGTATCGTAGTTCAAGATTGTTCCGAAAAACTTCTCTTTCCCTCCCGTACATAGGATTCATCGAATGAAAATTGATATATTTCATTCCTATCTATGAATTCTTGGGTCAGAGTCTCACACAACATCAATTTCATCTCTGTTTCCTTTGAGTAACAACAACCCTTAACAACATTCCGCAATTTTAAAATTTTGCTAGTAACTCTTTTCTAGGGCTCTATTACACCAACAATTAGCTAGGCTAGTTTTTTGGAATAGGCAGAGAGATACACTCTCCAAAGCACAAAACACACAATATCATCTTGTGTTAAGGAGTGTCAAATTCTATTTGCAACATTTTGTCCTGGGAAGCCCTTCTCACACAAGGGTCAAACATGAGGTCGCATTGATATTGACAGAGTCACTCACCCTGCTTTGTTTATATCAGTGTAGAGATTGGACGTATTACGGGGGTCACTTAGAGGTATACCCACAATGATGAGTGGAAGCCTCTTGAGTTGATTTCAGGCTAGATACCCTGCCCTTGCATGTGGATCGGACTGTCGACTGTCCCACCAGGCTTTATTGTTGTCGACGATAACCTTAGTGGCCTATATTTTTAGGGTCTTACACAAGGTGATTGTGAAGGGGCAAGTCTTCATGGTACCTGGAATCGAAGTTGGCCAAACTCACTCGGGCTCCTTGGAGGGTATACCCACGATTATGTGTGGGAGCTTGCACCAGGGTGTAAGTCTGTTAAGCAGGTCATCAACGTAAATTTTCCACCCTAGCCCAACCCATTCTCGTCTCATTATTGCGACGTTGGATTTCATCACCAACTAGTGACTTTGGAATTAGAAGGTCTTGTTTGCTTAGTATTGTTTCCTAGATTTTGTTTACTAGCACATGTTGTTTGTTTACCCAAGTTGACCATAAGACTTTCTTCATAATTTTGTAACTTGTTCACGATAGATCCTCCACGTCGTTCACGTAGAATGCAGGGTTTATCTCCAGAGCATCTGGAAGGTTCTCAACCCCTACCTACAATCTCACCAGAGGGCTCTCCTCAACAGAGTGAAGTCCAAGATGTCACCACTCCACAAGTGGAAAGAAACAAATCTCTAGAATGTTTCCGAATTACCAATTCTCGAGAGGACTTTCAACTTCACCCTAATTCTGAGAGACAGATTATGCGAGTGAATTATTCTGAAGACTTAGTTGTTGTGTCTTCTGGATCACCAATCAGACCCTTTCCAAGACTTGAGGGCCAAGATCCTTTTTGGTCTATGGGCATTTTTAGACGGGACCTTTTTGGTGCAGGATCATGCGGTGAAATCACCGTCTCACTTGTGTTCCCCAAAATCTCTGACCCAAACACAGTACCATTTACTACTGCTTATTATTTTCCTGGTACAGACACTCCGCGATCTAACCACATCTTGACCGTCCCTATAGAAATGGTCCATTACATAGATACTACGTGTATTCACACCGAGATTACAACGGCTATTCAAGCCCCCATCGACACACCGCTCTCACCCAGTGTCACCCCAACACCTCCACCCGGATACCGTGCATTGAATGCTTCTATTCCCACTCCTACGCAAACCCCATATAGAACTCCTGATGGTCCCTCTTCTTCTTGGAACTCTCCTCCTAGCTTCATTCTAACACTTCCTCAACCCCCTTTTGGAGGACCTTTCTTGTTCTCCACCAACATCACTAATCCTAGTGGCACTATTGTGTCATTCACACCAAATTACCAGATTCCTGTTGGTGGACAATTTCGTCAAGGAGGTTTAACTCAACCCCCCATTGTAGGGAAAATTCCTATTGGAATGCAAATCCCAATTGGAACACAACCCCAAATTGGAACACTACCCCCAACCGGAACACAACCCCCGATTGGAGGAAAACCCCCACCGACCCCACCCTATGGACAAAACATACCTCCATCCTTGGCCCAGTATTGGAATCATCTGATACAACATAATCCTCAATCGACAGGGGGAAACAAATTCCAACTACATCCCTTATACCCCCTAGTATAGGCCAACCATATCCAGGTACGTCCAATCCTATTTGGGGCTCGAATGCTCAAACTCACATCCCTGTTCAAGGATACAATCCCATGAGCTACTTTCCTCTACAACCACCCCCGAATATTCCTAGGTCTTCGCATTATATGAATACTGCTTATGGTCCCACTGGTTTTTCGACGAGACTCCCTCCCCAAAGCCACCAGTACCCGCATGTGAATAGACAATTACCCTTCTTTGCCACTTTGGACCTCTTGGATCTGTCGAGGATTTTAAATGATCCAATTCATCACTCTCCCCAATGGCCCGCTATACTAGCCAAGCTACCATCCAACATCCCTAAATTCAATGGAAAATCAGGAGAGGACCCAAAAAATCACATCATGACTTTCCATCTCTGGTGCTCATCCAACTCCTTGATGGATGACTCTATCCGATTACGTCTTTTTCAAAGAACTCTCACAGGTTCTATTGCGAAGTGGTATATAGAATTATCATGAGGTTTCTTCGCTGACTTCAACACCCTAGCCATGGATTTCCTCACCCACTACCAGTTACCGATCCGTTATGAAATGGGGACCAATATTTTGAGTTCTTTAAAACAAAACAAAGCCACTCATATATCCGATCACATTCATGAGTGGCGACGGAGATGACATCTCATCAAAATCGAACTTCCCGATCAGTTGCTGGCAGAGTGGTTCACAAAATCATTTGTGAATGACATCATTTGTGACATCACCATGGGTGGAGTTGTCACAGAAGAACAAGCCATAATTTTTGCTCAATACCTTGACCTCGTTTACTCACAAACGGGTACCCTTTACAACTTACTACCTAATGCACCTCATCCTTCCACTTCCGCCACTTCAACTACCCCAACTACTTCTCATGCAACCGATGGTGTGAATAGCACTTTCCATGCCCAACCACATTCTTCATCAAGCACCAAACCCAAACTTTCTTCTTCTAATGTTCAAAATGCTCCGTCTCCTACCCCTCCCACCGGCAAGACTTCTGAGGTAAATGTGGTTCAATCTACCCCAACCAGTAAAAAAAAATCCAAAAAGGGAAGGGGTAAGAATAAGGAGGACAAAAATACTTCTCAAGTAGAGTAAACCAAAACTCCACCTGTTGACGATAAGGATAAGCACAAACCCCAATACCCTTGTCTTATCTGCGGTGATGATCACTACACAAAGGATTGTCCATGATGCGCCGAGGTTACTAAGTTCCTTCAAGGAGCCCCCAAACCACCCACTCCGGTCATCTTGTCCCAACCCTTCCCCTCTCAATAATAGGCCCAATTGGTCATCCATAACCAACCTTCCCCTTCCACTACATCCTATGTATTGATGTGTACTAGCGATTCAAAGAAGAATGACACTACACTCACCACTCGAGCCAAAGATTATTCTCCCTCTAAAGAGAAGGTTGATGATCTACCTCCTTCATTGGTACAACCTTCTCCCACGACTCCACCTACCAACGGTCCTCTTCATATTGAATGACTGAACCTTGACACAGTTCTTCAACCTCCTCCAAAGGGTGTTGTTCAAAAATTAGCTTTCAATCCTCATGCTCGTGCTGCCCAGAACTACAACATTGTTGAAGATCTGGGCCAAGCACCCTCTCCGATGTCATCCCTCGAAGTCCTTCAAAGTTTTCCTACAAAATGGAAGGCACTGTTAAAAGCTATCGGTGGAATCGACCCGAAGGAAACGAATTTAATAATATTTGACTTGGAATATCACATTCCAAGGTTACCCCCTCAACTCACGTTCCAAATACAAGTAATTGTCTCTGACAAAAACATTTGTCAAATCGTTATCGACGAGGGTGCCTCGACGTGTGTCATGTATGTTACCTGCTAGAAAGCCATTGAATCTCCCTCTTTGACTGAATCCCATAACACTCTCAAAGCCTTCAATGGATCCGTTTTTAAGCCCTACAGTGTCCTTCCTTCGTTGCCAATCACGCTAGAAGGAAAAACGGTCCAGGTCGAAGTAGAAGTCTTTGACGCTCCTCTCGATTACAATCTTCTACTTGGCCATAGCTGGATCGATTCCATGTGTGTAGTTGTGTCGACTCTTTTTCATGCCATATGTTTCCCACATCAAGGAAAGGTAATCATCGTCGACCAATTAGCCTTCTTTAACTTAGATACGTGTACTGGAAACATACCGTTCATCGTTAAAACCCCACCGGGTTACGAGAATGTCGTTGTAGGTCTTCTCAAAGACTCCTCGTTAATGGGCACTTTCCCCATTCCACCACCCAATGTTCCACAGTCGTCTGTCGCTTCAATTGACATGATCTCCACCTAGATTCACGAAACCCCTGTGTCTCACAACTCATGGCTGGTACCTGACCCTGGAGATCATCTTCGTTTTAGTGACAAAATGCCTTTAAGTCCGATTGAATCTTCCTATCAGGCCATTCAATCGACAACCCCTTCTACCCCCTCTCTTGGTGAGTTATCTCCAGATCCTTTTCATGTAATTTTTCCCACAGACTAGATGATCATGTCTGTCATGGAAGACACCCCTTGGGACGATGGAAATCACTGTTCCATCCTCTTCCTGGAGCAACATACCATCGAGAACTACCAACGGATTTCGACCCCGTCGACCGTTGTAGTCATTTCCACTGTTCCCGAGTCCACACATGATGTGTTTTCCGAAGGAAACTTAAGCAATATATCAGCCACTATTCCCCTCAACACATCCATCAAACCTGGAACTGTCGAAAATGTGCATATCGGAGCTTCATTTTCCCCTGACAAAATCGTCACCTACACATCACTTTTCAAAGAGTTTCGTGATGTCTTCGCCTGGAGATATGAAGAAATGTTGGGTATCGACCCCGACATTGTGATACATGAGATCAAGACATACCCAAGCGCTAAACCCATCTGACAATGCCTCCATCCAGTTCACCCATGTAAGGCAGCTGCTATCAAGCTTGAAGTCAAGAAACTTCTCAAAGCCGGCTTTATTTACTCGATGGCCCTCACTGACTGGGTTTCCAATCTTGTCCTGATCGACAAGAAACAAGGCACAATCCACGTATGCATTGATTATAGGGATATCAACAAAGCTTGTCCTAAGGACAACTTTCCTACCCCCTTCGTCGATCAGATTGTCAACGATTGCGCCGGAAGAGAAATCTTATCTCTGATGGATAGTTTCTTCGGATATAATCAAATCAATATTGTTCCTGAGGATCAACATAAAACGATTTTTATTTGTCCTTGGAGCACTTTCGCCTATCGGAAACTCCCTTTCGGTCTCAAGAACATTGGCGCAACTTTTCAACATGCTATGTCATATGCCTTCCATGATATCAGGCACATCGTGCAACCATATCTTGATGACTTACCCACTCATTCTATGCACCGAGTCGATCATCCAATCTACCTCCAAGCCATTTTCATCCATTATCGGTTTTACCACATACACTTGAATCCTCACAAGTGTGTTTTCTACGTGGAATCTGGCCGACTTCTAGGATTTATTGTTTCTCATCAAGGGATCAGGGTAGATCCTTTAAAGGTCAAGGTGATCCTTAATCTCCCTCCTCCTTCTACACTTCACCAGTTACAAAGTTTGCAAGGGAAAGCAAACTTTCTTCTTCGTTTCATCCCAAACTACGCCGAGATAACTCTTTTATTTACATGGCTACTCAAAAAGGGATCCGAGTTCGTATGGGATACCATCACAAACAAATCCTTCGAAGCTTTGAAACTATCCCTAACACATGCTCCACTTCTCTTCCCCCCCGATTATAGTCGCGATTATTTCCTCTACCTCGCAGCCTCGGATTACACCATTGGTATGGTTCTCATCCAAGAGGATGATTCTCACGACGAACATGTTATCTACTACTTGAGTTGAATTCTAACACCTACCGAAACCAAGTATTTACATGTCGAAAAACTATCCTTGGCAGCCGTCCAAGCAGTTCAACGCTTCCGACACTATATCCTCTCTCGTAAGACTACAATGATTTCTAACTGCAACCCTATGCAACACATTCTCACACGTCAATTGATAGGGGGAAAATACTCCAGATGGATCGTGATACTCTAGGAGTTCGACTTGGAATTTAAACGAGCCAAGTCCAATAAATCCTTAGTGTTTTTCGAGTTGATATGCGACTTTCCCTACTCTGAAATGGAAAATGTAACAGTCGATTCATTACCTGATGAATCCATTTTCCTCATTAGTTCCGATGATCTTTGGTATGGAGATATCATCATATATCTCCGAACCTAGACTTTCTGGCCTAATTTTTCTAGTACTGACCAGCGTCAAATATGCTACCAAGCCCATCAATATATTATCCTCGGGGATACTCTTTATCATCGTGGGATTGACTCAGTTTTTCGACGCTGCCTCACATTCGACGAAGCTGAGAAAGCCTTAAATGACTTCCATTCTGGAGTCTGTGGTGGTCATATGTCTGGGTATGCTACTGCCCAGAAGATCTTACAAGCAGGGTATTTTTGGCCTTCTTTATTTAACGACTGCATAATTACTGTCCAAAAATGCCATGCTTGCCAGACCTATAATCACAAGATACGGTCACATCCCGCTCCTCTTCACCCTGTGGTCTCTGTTTGTCCCTTTGCGAAGTGGGGCATTGATTTCATGACATGTCACCCCCACTCGGTCGGGGGGCATGGATACATTATTATAGCCGTAGATT
Organism: Picea engelmannii; assembly: GCA_009831015.1. NCBI lineage: Eukaryota > Viridiplantae > Streptophyta > Pinopsida > Pinales > Pinaceae > Picea > Picea engelmannii. Next base: position 405,650 of record ML776787.1, on the reverse strand, counting down.
ATTTTACGAAATGGGCTGAGGCGATGCCGACATTTGAAAATACCGGAAAGACAACAACATTATTCATTTTTAATCACATCATATCTCATTTTGGTGTTCCCCAGGATATCGTCACTGATCATGGTAGCCACTTTAGAAACTTCATGATGTCTGAACTCACTGAAAAGTTGGGTCTTCACCATGAAAACTCAACACCCTATTACCCACAAGCCAACGACCAAGTCGAAGCAATTAACAAAGTTCTCATAATGATGCTCCGACGAATGATAGGAATTCACAAAACAAGTTGGCACACAATGTTGTTTTCGTCATTGTGGGCTTACCGGACATCCGTCAAGTCCACTACAGGGTTTATGCCTTTCTGGTTAGTCTATGGTTTGGAAGCCATTCTCCCGATCGAATGCAAGATACCCTCTTTAAAACTAGCTATTGAACTCCTACCAAACACTTCTGCTGAGGAAGAGCATCTATTGTATCTGATGCGATTTGAAGAAACTAGATGCGATGCTACCCTAGTCATAGAAGCCCAGAAGAAACGTTTCAAGGCCCAATGTGACAAGCATGTCAAGCCTTGCATTTTCTCCGAAGGAGATCTAGTTCTCCTCTACGAACAAGATCGAGATATGCTAGGAGTTGGAAAAATTGAAGCCATGTAGCGAGGTCCTTATATCGTTAGACAAGATTTGGAAAAATGATATTACAAGTTAGTAGATTACGATGGTATCCCTTTGAGTGAACCCAGAAATGGGTTGTACTTGAAGAAGTACTATGCATAAGATCACCTGTGCATGAGTACTTGTATTTTTATTGTATCATACTTCTTGTGTGTTACTGTAGTTTTCTTTTGTCATTATCTGGTCTCTGCCCTTATGTGATGTTGTGTTTGATTTCCAGATGTTAGAGTCTTTGCTACCCTAAATTGTCTTCGCTGATGGCGCTAGATGTAGTACTCAGAACCTTGCTTCTGTTGCATGGACAATTTACACCCCTACAAATGAACTTGTCACTCTACAAGGTGTGTGCCTCGGCCCTACGACCAACAATATTGTAGAGTATAACACTATTATCGAATTTTTGATTGATGCTATCTCGCTTGGTATCTGTCACTTGGTTGTGTGACTCGATTCGTAGCTCATAATACTACAGTTAAGTAATGTCTATTCTATTCGAAGTCCTACTTTGTTGCAAGTGTATTTGTGAATTCACCTATTGGAACGTTATTTTGATTATATTGAATATCAACATATTCCTAGATGTCTAAATACATTAACTGATGCATTACCTAACTATGAATTAGATAGACATTTGGGTCATTTATAAATCAATCACATCAACTTTCACACAACACAAGATAAACCGGTAGAAGCTGTATGTATATATAACGATAAAAAAGTTTTTTACAAAAAGTTTTGTCCGAGGACCAAAATTTCAAAATCTGAAGCTCATAGATTTTACAAAATGACGTCGTGGATGAAATTCATGGTAACACATGACTGCCCAGGAAACCATACGAAGCAGTCAACCAATGGACTTTGACACTCCCACCGTATGACGCTGATAACGTCGTGGAACCTCTCTAAGAGGCATGTCTGGAATGTCTACTATCAAACCCTCCAGGTTGTAATGACCCTGCTTAAATAGATGTATAGGATTATTAATTATAATTAATTTAATAAGCTAATTGTCCTAAAAAGTTAGCTAAACAATAATTATTTCTTAAATAATATTAACTAATTGATTATTATTTATTACTTGATCATGTCTGTCAAGGATTAATTAATAATCATTAATTAATTGAGTACAGAATTAAAGGGGGTTAATAAGTTTAGTTTGTTAAAGACTTATGATTTGGGAAGGGATAGGACATTAAATATAAGGATAAGGTATTAATAAGGGATAAGATAAGGTAATAAATACGAAAGGATAAAATAATAAATAATTGGATAAGGGGCATTAACTATGGGTAGGTAAGGAAGTAAATGAGGTGAAAGGACGGTGAAGGAGGGATATGAGGAGAGGAGGTTTACGAAGGCGGAGGGGGATCATTCTATGGGGGATTTTATTTTGGGGGGTTCTCTTGGATTTGCACAAAGGGGAGTTTGAGTTATGTAGTCGGGAGGCTTAGTACAGGGGGCACCGGTTTGCTGGGGGTTTTGGACACGGGGGCCAGGATATCCATATGGTATCCCAGAGCTAGGAAGTTGTCCTAGTTGGCAGGGTGGAAACTCAGTTTTGGGCAGCGTTTGACGCAATTCAGCAACGAACAACCAGATCGACGGGAGAATTAGCATCAGGGAGAGGTAATTTAATTATTCTTTTGAGTAATTCTTATGTTGTGGATAAAATTTTAATTTTCTTGTTGAATATCATATGCTCAAATGTTGGCGATTCAATTATTTTAGTATAGGAAAGAATTGTATGCTAAATTAGAATCAAATTTTGTATATTTTTTTTTACGGCTACTACACAGGTTTTGTTCCACCGCTTCATAATCTTCAATGTCCCATCGTGGCACTAGATCCACCTCTCCTCGTCGCTGAATGGGAGAAGTACCAGGTGGTCGATAAGGCCCCACATCTATGTCATCAAAAAGAAGTTTTGTAATTAGACCTTGGACGAACATAAAAACATTTGCATATGATAAAATTCACAAAAACATTTAAACAGTAAAAATGTGTACTTCTTACCGATATCTCCCCACTGAGCATCCTTGGGCAGTGCCAAGTCCGGATCTCCTCGAAAGTCCAACCCGACATAGGCATAATCATCGACCATCAGCATCTATGGTTGCAACCAGTCGAAGAAGGAATCATTGTATTTGATAATTGGTCCAGCTACGTGTCGGGCCATGAGTTGACACCACCTCAGCATTTTTGGATCCTCTAGAGCTGGTAAACCCCACTCAACCTACAACCTCAGCAAGGGAACCCTCTCAAGAAAGAAGGACACCAACAATGACCCGTACCCAAATTGCTTCAGGTTGCCTCGCCTGCATTTAGTTAGCTGCCTCTTCATGCTACGAAGGACTGCGTCTGCCCAATTAAAAACCTGAGGCTCAGTACACTCTATGGCATACTAAAAGTAGCTCTGGAGAGTTGTGTGAGGAGAAGCACTCCCAGCCATATGAGAAATGGTGAACAAAATAGTGCGAAGGGTCAAATCCCGTACCCCCCAAATGGCTACCTTTCCTTTGCTCCTTTCCACCTATGGAACACAGTGCAAATGACAACATTCACTCATAGGCAGCCCACCACCTCTGCTACCAGTCAGGATTGCATGGTACCCACACCGTGACAGTCTTGTCAGGAAGTAAATGTCCTCGATATCCAAGGACAATGTGTGGACCCCTATGTGGAATACTTGTTGGTACGGGTCCCACATATGCACAAGGTACTCCAATAACCTGACTTGGGCTCTCATACCTAGGATACAAAATAATTTCAGGAGACCACAGTCTCACAAAGCGGCAATGGTACCCGGGTTATTCCTAGCAATAGCATCATCTTCTTCATGCTCTCTTTCATGCCATTCTAGAACCATGGCGATAGCCAAATACTTGCATAAGAAACATAAGAAGAAGGTCAACAATTCTCTTCAACATTTGGTAACTTTTTCATTGAGCAAACATCAAAGAATTTTTTCACTTTGTGGTTCTCATAGGTGCCCTTTAGGCACAATGTGAGGTTCTCATAGGTTCCTTTGGGGTCACCTATGAGAATGAGGCATTCTCGCAGGTCCCATGTGGCGGGCCTGCGAGAATGGCTGAGCGCAACTTTAACCCCTAAAACAAGCCCAAAAACATGATTTTTACCAATGAAAATGCAAAATTGAACCATGAAAAGATAGAGAACAAGGAGATTACCTCACTCTCGGAGACGGTTCGTCGAATGGATGCTCGTACCTCCCACAATCGAGCACCAAAATTCAAGGGCAAAAGAGGGGTTTTGGACTAAAATATTGGCAAAGTTACAATGACTATGGTAAAAAGAATTTTTACCCACTTATATTTACTTTTACCATTTGTTATTGGTTTTTATAATTATTTTATTTACTAAACCTAATGCCTAATACCCTTATGAGTGCAACTTTTGCAGACGTAATGACCTCGATGTTCATGCACAGGGATACATATATTTTTTCTCTTCTTCATCGCATTTTTTGATTGTTTTTCATTGTTTTTGTACAAAACCTCGAGCTTGGTCTTTGTCCATTATTACACTCGAAAATACATGAGAACGCGATCGAGCACACTTTTATGACTTTTTCGGGCTCAACAAGGTTATACGAAAAAGGAACCCCCCTGGAGTCCTCTTTAAGCTCTTTTCAGACTCTCTAAACATGAAAAGATTGTCGAGCGACCTTGCTCTTTTCACGCTCATTAAAGTATTTGAAGAAAGTGTCTGTTGGGTGATAATTTATCACTTTTTCGGTCTCATCAGACTATTTTACGAAAAAGGAACTGAGAAAGTCCTCTTTTAAGTGTTTTTCCAAACTCTATAATAATGAAAAACCCTCGAGTTTTCTATTTTTGGACTCGTTAAATAAACATCGACAAACCCGTAATGGGACCGAACCACTCCTTCCTAGGGTTCATTAAACATACTCCGAAGGACTCATTCAAAGGATGAGCTTACATCAACAAGCATATGTTATCCTCCTCAAGCTTGCGTAAAAATAAAGAGGTACTCGCCAAAAATGGTGGGGGGGAATTTGGGAAAGGAATGTATTTTTGTATTCATATTAATTGGCAATAAGAGTCGCTCTTGAACATGACACCCCCCTATTCATTATTTGAAGCCAGTTTGGGAAATCCATTTGTCTCTCATTCAATTTGCTACAAGGTGTTGACGGGTGAAATTGACCGTTCGTCAACTGGAAGAGCGAGTCCGGTCCGGGGTTGTCTAAATAACCCAAGCCGTTTGGTGTAACTCGTTCTGATGGGTTTAATGGCTCCGTTAGCCAATCTAAGAATCCTGAAAGAAACGAATAAAAAATAGAAATAACTAACTAATTACTAAACACACTATATATATGTTCAAATGTAACTATAGTAGTTGTATTTAAACAGAAGATATACAAGTCTCATTTATTTACATGATTTACAAGATGCAAGTTTTAATCGAAACTTACGAAAATCGATGTGAAAAATGATTGCTTCTAGGAAACAGATAAAGAAAGCGCATAAAAATATTTATTGTTTTTCTTTTATAAATTTAAAGAATATTTCCAAAAAAAGTTAATGAATCATGAACATGTGGATAGTCAAAGCTGAACCATACATTCATTGTTTCATTCATTAACAACTTAACTAAATAACACACATAATAACCTGTCACTAATCAACGAAACTGGTATTTATCTTTCTGTGTTGTATGAGCTCCTGCCTGTACTATTGTTAAGGGAAACCTATAACAGGACAATACTAGCACTTGCAGAATACATTCAAATAAGTATTTCACATTGGAGTAAATTAATAACAACATGAAGACAACTAATTAAAAATCATGTGATCTTAAGATAATCAATATTTAAGAACGAAAGAAAACTCAATTCTAGGTATTGATATTATCCATCATTTAACATTAGAAATAAATTCCATAATAATCAAATGATCGATTGATCACACATAAAAAAAAATGGAATAAGAAATTATGGGCAGCATATAACATTTAACAGTATGAAAACACCATATTATTGACAAGCTAAAGCTAAAATCAACCGTTATAACATTTTCATAATATAACAATAATGAAAGAATTAAATGGAATAAGTATTACACAAGTCTAAAGCCAAAGATGAATTACTTTCCCATATTCTTTCTCAAAATCACATGCCCATATTGTAGTCCTGGAAGAATATTTTGGATAATAGACTCTTAAAGATTGGAAAAATTAATATAAAAATGATAATAATTAACCATGTATTGATAAAAAAGACTAAATCTATTTAAATCAATGCATAATCAATTATTCAAAGAATATGAAGATATTATATGAAAATAAAACCATTTTACTTACAGAACAAAATCCATTAAGCAACCTGGAATTCCATATTCTTCTTTAAAAATACTCGTCCATTCTCCCAAAGCTTCCAGCCATCCATTACTCCATTTGAAAAGAAATAAAAAACTTACAAAAGAAATAATATACAAAAGAGAAAGAATTAAAATCCTCCTCTCCAATTCTTGGATCTCCTTGGCTCTGATCTTTCTCATATATTTATAAAATGAATGAACAGTCTGTGCGTCACTATTAATTTCCGCCACCTGAAATTTACCTCTAAAAGAGGCCCCAATATCTCTCAAATCATGCATTGTTTGGGGAAAATCTCTACATGGAAGGTAAATGGGTCTATTTTGGTTTTGGGTTTTCAACCGGTTCTCCAAATTCCTCACGGTTTGGCTGTAATCAGTCATGCAAAATCTTGTGTCTGATCTTGACGCCTTTCCAAATTTTATCTGTTGTTGCTCATAAAATTATTTGTACAAATCCAAAATTATTTTTGGATCAATCATCTTGAACGTATTTGGATAACAAAATCAATCCATGATCAGATCCGTATGAAATATTTGATAATAGAAACCTGTGAAACAAAAAGAAACCTAAATTAATAACCTAAAAATTGTGAATAAAACAAAATTTAGAAAAATAAAAAATGAATTTAAACTAACTATAACTTATAAACAAACATTATTTATAATTTGTTTTCAAATATGATCTAGAAGCTTCAAGTTAATGGAGAAAAAATATTAATTTTAGTTTTTTACAAAATCAAACAAATGATAGATAATTATTTTATTATTATTATTTTGAAATGAGATGCAAAATGAAAAAAGAATTTAATTAATTAATATCACTAAATGATTTTATGAAAATGAGAAACCAACCAAGATATTATTTGATGAAGTATTGAACCCATTATTCAAAATAGTCAAACTTGCTAATGAACAAAAGAATAAACACATAATCATAATTTAAACAAAAGTAAACATTTGATAAAAATTAACGTTTTGTTTAAATTGAGATTTTTATGCTCATTTCTAACTTTTGACATATACTTTGATTAGTCTCTTGTAATGAATGTCTCATACAAAAGTGAATGTCTTAAGTTTGTCTCAAAGCAAGCCAAGGCATAGAACTATTTGAAAAGGTTGATTCTGTAGCTCATTTTAATTATCAAGATTCTAATGGGGGCCCTTTAAATTTTTTAAAAATATAGGGGGAGTTGTTGGGGCCCAACAAATGGCGACTTACTGGGTGAAGCAGTTATCTCTGATTTGGTAAGATTTCATCTTAGGAAGAAAATAATAAGACTAATAAAATGATTTAAGCTCGCTGAAATAAATTCACTCTGAGACCATATGGTATTAGGATAAGCTCAATGTTATAACCAGACAATAGAATTTTCTTTGCAGAAGATTATGACCGAAAATAATATCTTAATCAAAGAGTCACGATGTTTATAAAATAACTTCAATACCGTTGACAGAGCCACTGCTGCCAACAGGCGTCCATAGCCTCGACAGGGATGTCATTTAACCCACTCAAATGCTTTAATTCCATCCAATAGTTGTATCCACATGATGTATACTTCCATAAAAGTTAATTTAAAAATATATACCTGCTACCTCTATACCTGACATTGCTTCATTGCCAGCAGGCCTGTTCAGTACCCAGACGAAGTTGTCTTGGTATCATGTGTGCATTTATCCGCTGCCAGCGAGCCTGTTCAGTACCCTGACGGGTTTACACACACTTCCCACACATAAGTGCTTTCAACCCTCTTATGCCACATTTAAATAATAATACAATTATAGATTTCTTGATGACAAAGAGAGCGGGGTGATACTGGAGGTTAATTTCAATACAGGTGAATAGTTGATCATGTTATTTATTTGCTTTCAAAATTGGAAGTTTTATCATGGTTTAGAGATTTTAGATTCCATTTAAGAAATCATCTAGAGAATGGGGAAGCACTTAAAAGTGATTCCTTAAGAATATGTATGATGTAAAAAGTTTAAAGATCATCATAATTCTCAAATATTTAAACCATATCTCTGGTGTAATACTCTAGCAAAGATAATTTGAAGACAAAGTGAAAGTGGCAATTGACTTAAAAATCAATTGTCTGAGCTATATCTTAATATCAGGACTTCTTTGAACTATTTCAATTTGCTTGAAAAACACAAGTCTTAAAATAAATGCTTCCTTTGACAATAGTTCTTTGATCAGAAACATATTGATTAAAAAAAAAAAGATAAGAAGAAAACTCATTCAAAATAATCAAAGAAAACACAACAAACCAAATCAAATTTTATTAATGGGATTCAAAATCATAAGTACACAAAATCAAAATAGCAAAATAAAACTTTTTAGGAAATGATTTTCGCCAAAGACAAACTTGAGTTTTTATATCCACTATCATCTCACTGTAAAATAAAGGAAGAAATAAATCATATAAAATACCATGTGCAAGCAAGTTCTTTTCTTAAGATAGTGATGCATGAGATGCTACTTTGACCAAGCATTATTATTAAAAATAAAGAGACTAAAACTAGAAAAATACTTATTAAGATGAGTGCAGTCCTACTCATGGCACCTTAGGTCAGGGTTGAATTGATAGTTCAAATTTACTTATCTCTTTACTTTCCATTTAAAATTTTCATGATGATACTGCGTTTTCGGAAAGGAATATTCAATGAAAAATAGAGAGAAAAAGATTTAAAGTGGACTTCCCTGACAACATTCATATTATGGTTCTCTTGGTGTGCCCTCTTGTGTTCATAACTGCATTATTACAAAGATAAAAACTGAGAAATAAAACTAAGATAAAACCTACTCCTAAACCTACTCTAACTACTAAACAAATAAAAAATACTAAGTGAAGTCATGCTTCCAATGTAGCCATCGGAGTAACTTCAACCCTGCAATGGAAACAAGATAAAATATTAGTAACAAGAATGGTAGTATATCAAAAAATAACAAAAATATATCATACTTACCATTATCATCATCATTTAAAAACAAAGCAAGCATGACCTTACCATTCCCTTGAACATTCTTTTTGTATGAATCCTCCAGCCATTCTGCAATTTTGTCATTATATGGGTCACAAAAATATGAAAAAATGAGATTGTGAAGCTCGTGAGAGTTATGGGGACTTGAAATAACCATCGGCCTATATATAAGTGCCCCATCCTCCTGACAATTTTCCTTTCGCTCCATATTTTATCCTTCTGAAGGATGTAAAATGAGTGTGTTAAAGTTACCTCCTTGATCTCTTAATAAAGTGAAGATAATCTTATCATTCCCTGGAAAATTTTCGAGATATGAATACTCCAACCAATCTGCAATCCTATCATAATACATGCAATTACTAACATGGGATCGTTCAAAATAATTCACATATGAAAAATATTCTTGATGACAGTAAAGTATTAGACTATCAAGGAAAGAATCTTGTAAAAAGATCAGATCAAGATGGCGAGAACTTATGGTGATTCTCGATCGGAAAAGAAATGTCTCATTCTCTTTAAACTTTCCATTGAGCTTAAATACTTCAAGATTAACTATTTGAGGTAGACTAAATGGAACGACGAACATTTTTGAATAATCATCATTGGTAATAATATTTGACCGATTATACTTTTCAACCTCAAATAATTGATCATGGAAAAATCTAGATTCTTCTTTAATCACAAATTGAGATGAATCAATGGAAGATGCAATTTGAGACTCATTCAAATCATTTCTTGATTTACCTATGGATAATTGATGAGAATAAGAATTGATATGTTCATGGGTAGAATTATTTTCCTCTTTATCTTCTATTTGGTAATCTCTTTGTACCTGATTATATAATGTTGAATTCTCTCCAAGGCAATATGGAACATGCAATTGCAAAACATTAGGATAAAAAATATTAGGGTATAAGGAATAATATGTAGAAGAATTGAGGAGATGAAATGCATCTCTTGAAATGATAGGTATATACGTTTCGAAATATGGTTTTTTTCCCTCTCCTTGTATAAACTGATCAACCTATGTTGTATTCTCTTTTAAAGAATACGAGATAGTTTCTAAGAGACAATTTGGTTCATTATGTAAGGGAAAATTTGAGAGCAAATCACTAGATATAGAAGGTTGATTAATAGTTTTCTTAATGATTTTTTCTCCCACTCATTGATCATGGATCTATTCAACTAAATTAGGGGAATATTTATTGTCCACATGATTATCAACTTCACATTTGGCCTCTTTTACTTTAGAAACTGTTATAAAATCTATGAGAGTGGGACAACTGTCATCTTTTAAAGTAAAGGTTCCTTCTTCGACAGGAGGAAACATTATTTGCAAAGAGTGATTAGATGTGACAATTGCATTATGTGGCTCATGATTTTCCAAAATGAAAGAAGTCGACAAAAATTGTGGTGCTTCAAAATCTTCAAGATCAACATGAAAATCTGAACCATCTTGAGATTGAGTGTTAGTGCTCAATTCAGATTGGTTAAAAATTAATTGATCTTTCTTATCTGAGAGAGAAACTAGATATTCAAAACATTCATTAATAAGCGACATTTCTTTCAAAGGGAATCTAATACCAACATGAATGAACCTAATTGAAAAATCATTGAATAATTCACCATTTTCTTTCCTTAAGCAACTTAATTCTTCACTTAATTCATCATAATCATAGTTGCTAAAATCTAATAAAATCTCAAATACAAACTCAGACAAAGAATGAATAGAATTAGCCCGAAAATATTCAAACCAAACCTTAACACGACCTCGGAAAGTGAGAGCGAACAATCTGCATGTAACATTAGAATCGGTGATCTTATGTCTTAAACACATATAAAAAAAATAGAAATATGGTCTACTGCAGATGTGTTCCCTTCACCATCAAAGGTGAGTTCTGAAAATAGATTAGCTATCTTGTTGGAAATAACTGGTAATGAGAAGTGGAAAGCATGTTCCAACACAATGATTTGGGGAGCCATGGAAAATTAATTAAATTCAAAACAAAGACTCATGTAAGGCCAACTTTTCAGTCTGGCCCTCCTTCTTGTGCCATTTGTTGAAGGGTAAAATTGATCGTCCGTCAACTGGAAGAGCGAGTCCGGTCTGGGGTTGTCTAAATAACCCAAGTCGTTTGGTGTAACTTGTTCTGACGGGTTGAATGGCTCCGTTAGCCAATCTAAGAATCCTAAAAGAAAGGAATAAAAGAGAGAAATAACTAACTAATTACTAAACACACTATATATATGTACATATGTTCAAATGTAACTATAGTAGTTGTATTTAAGCAGAAGATATACAAGTCTCATTTATTTACATGATTTACAAGCTGCAAGTTTTAATCGAAACTTACGAAAATCGATGTGAAAAATGATTGCTTCTAGGAAACAGATAAAGAAAGCGCATAAAAATATTTATTGTTTTTATTTTATAAATTTAAAGAATCTTTCCAAAAAAAGTTAATGAAACATGAACATGTGGATAGTCAAATCTGAACCATACATTCATTGTTTCATTCATTAACAACTTAACTAAATAACACACATAATAACCTGTCGCTAATCAATGAAACTGGTATTTATCTTTCTGTGTTGTATGAGCTCCTGCCTGTACTGTTGTTAAGGGAAACCTATAACAGAACAATACTAGCACTTGCAGAATACATTCAAAGAAGTATTTGACATTGGAGTAAATTAATAACAATAGGAAGACAACTAATTAAAAATCGTGTGATCTTAAGATAATCAATATTTAAGAACGAAAGAAAACTCAATTCTAGGTATTGATATTATCCATCATTTAACATTAGAAATAAATTCCATAAT
>ML776787.1:373852-393213 GCA_009831015.1 Picea engelmannii | reverse complement strand
TTATTTTGAAATGAGATGCAAAATGAAAAAAGAATTTAATTAATTAATATCACCAAATGATTTTATGAAAATGAGAAACCAACCAAGATATTATTTGATGAAGTATTGAACCCATTATTCAAAATAGTCAAACTTTCTAATGAACAAAAGAATAAACACATAATCATAACTTAAACAAAAGTAAACATTTGATAAAAATTAACGTTTTGTTTAAATTGAGATTTTTATGCTCGTTTCTAACTTTTGACATATACTCTGATTAGTCTCTTGTAATGAATGTCTCATACTAAAGTGAATGTCTTAAGTTTGTCTCAAAGCAAGCCAACGCATAGAACTATTTGAAAAGGTTGATTTTGTAGCTCATTTTAATTATCAAGATTCTAATATGGCCCCTTTAAATTTTGTAAAAATATAGGGGGATTTGTTGGGGCCCAACACAAGGTCATCTTGAGTCGTCTCTGAGTCAATGTTTCCAAATAATTGGTCGTGTCATTCATATGTTCAAGAGATGTCCATACGAAACCTTTATTGAGTCAGCCATCTGCAGTTGTCCATTCTCTTTGTGTCGGCCTTCCCTGTGTCCAATCCAACTTACATCATACTCTGTTTCACCTTCAAAATCTATTACTCATTTCGTGGCATTGATGGGGGATACATCAAGGCCCTCATGTGACTAGTTTTGTTCCATCAACTCCATATCATTATCTGGAAACAAGACTTAGAAATTCTTTGGTACCTTGGAACTTGCATGCCTCAATAGCAGGTTTCCTCGCTTTCGACAGTGGGTTTACATCATTGACCCCTGATCTAAAGATTCTGTCGAATGTTTGACCTCAACTCATTCATTCACATTTGGTGGATTGTACTAGTGTACCTTGGGAGTCATTGACATTAATAGTGGTTTCCCTCGCACTTGTTAAAGGTTTCATCAATGACCGGTAATCAAGTGGTTTCTACCATGTTCGAATTCAACACATGTAATCACATGGTTAGATTCGTACTTTCGGGTGACAGGATTGAAGACCCTGGATTGCATCTCTTTGGTCCAGGTTATGATGGGATATGTATGATTTGTTGACACATATATCCACTTTGTATGTCTCGTGGCTATGGCGTCTCAATTTGGATTTTCTTTCATAGATCCACAGTGTATTCTTGGTGGCTATGCGATATTTTGATGGCATGGATCCACGGTGTATGATTAGTGGCCATGACCTATGTTTATGATGTCATCATTCTGTGATCTGAGTATGGGAATGCCTACCTCAAAAATAGTATGATATTCTATATATGCTTGGTTGTTTGCAGGTTTCCGATGAGGTGCACTCCTGGTTTCCGACACACAGACGCAGTTTACAAAGTATTTTGGTTGTCACTGATTCTGGCCTCATACTTTGGGGGGAATTCTGTTACACATGATTTTTTTCATCTAGATGGTGTATTAACAATGGTGTAATCAAGCTCCCAACAAGAACTTTCTCCTGAGAAAAGTAGCATTCATCTCCTTCCAGAAAACATGTTTTTAAAGAGAGTTTGCAGTCTTCTTATAGCCTAGGGTGCGAGAATGACCCATTCTCGCAGGCCACCTTCAGCTAGGGTGTGAACTTCTCACACTGTGCTCTATACCTAGGGTGTGAACTTGTTCTCAATGTTGGAAAATAGATGAAGTCTCGATGGTTCTAGAAGGGAATCTTCTAGAGAATGGGTTGGCATTCGAATGGTTATCATCTTACTGGTTTCCCTGATTTGGTGGGATCATTCTCATCCATGTAACCATCTCATCCTTTCCTATATATTGAAAAGATTCTCATAGAAAAGGTTAAGCAAGATTAATTGGAGAATTGATGAAGGAATTGTGTGAAGAACCCAGCTTGAATAGGAGCTTGGAGACTCTAGCAAGTCTATCAAGAGGAATTGGATCTTCTTCATGCAAGGATCGAGCAAGTGTGTGTGTTGGAACCAAGAGTCACCGAAAGGAAGCTTGCGACATCAAGGTGATCGGATTGTATCTTATACTTTCGATTAAATATGATACAGCGGAATGTCCTTTTCCCATAAAGTTATTCTTACTTTATTGTGTAATTCCTTGATCATATAGATAAGTTGACGATTGAATACATTTCACTATCTTGACTTTGGTTGTTTTGTGTTGTCTTGGTCTTGACCTCACGATAGCAACGAAGCGAAGTGGGAGCAACAAAGACCCTAGGAAGCGATATAAAGGTATGTCACGTGTTCCTCCTTACTAGCTATTTCAATGGTCGTAACTTAGGGAAAGAGTCATGTCCTGTCCTGTTTTGTTCTAGATCCAAGTGGATCTAGGGAGATCTGTTAGTATCCACACCTACCGATTAGTTTGATAAAAAATTGGTCTAAATTTCACTATTTGGGTAAAATGTCAAAATCACATAGTAAAATTTGGTTTTTGTTACTATTTATAGCATTTTTTAACCACTTTCTATAGTTTCAGATCATATTTTCGCATAATGGACTAATACAATAGTGGATTGAGTTGGTTTTTGTAGTTTTCACTAGGGATTCTAGTGGTTTTTAGCATTATGTTGACCATTCATAACTACAGGAAGGTATTTTCTCTACCCAACATATAGGATAGGTATGCATTCCATCATGCACACTTGCATTATCCTATAACTGTCACTCATATGCCTTAGGTACGAACCCATTTTTTGTGACACAAAACCCTCCATCTACTATAAGAAGTTTCATTATCAAATGGTAGAGACTTACCAAACATGGGTACCCTAGTTAGATGCTCTTCTCTGTTATCACCATGACAATCATGCTTCAAATCTGAGTTTAAATTTAGCAGGTGATTAAATTAGTGTAGAGACATGGCGTTATTTGGAGGTTTGGGTCGTATGTAGAGGTAATATGGAAAAATATGGCGGAAGAGCGAAGGAAGGAGTCTTACAGACCCTTGATCTTGAAGCAACCCAGATCAATGATTGAGGCCCATATCAGGCGATGAACTAGCGTGAAACTTAATTCTGTGAGGGCGGACTGGGGAAAACCATTGTGGTTTTAATAGTGGACACGTGGTGCCTTTAGAAGTGCATTGGGGTGAAATGTAGTTTGCCTAAAATCACTTTCTCAACAGCTTCGATGTCACATGGTTTAATGTGTCAAATCAACAACTCATGGGGGGAGGTGACAGTTAGTTAAATCACCTCATGTCGTTGGTTCAGGTACTTCCTGCCGGACATGTCAAGTGAACGTCGTCGTATAACTAACTAAAAAGTTCATCATTCAAAGTAGATTGATGAAGTGTGGAAAACCAATGTACCATGTTAGTAATTTATGATTAAGATTCAAGGACTATCGATCTTCATATATGGGTATCTTTATCCTACTACGGGAAATCGTCGTCCCATGCATAAGTCGAGTAATCTCGACTGGATTGATTTTTTGAGTTCTGTAGAATTAAGGGAGACAAAATTGTGGCCTCTGCAAGGATGGAAGAGATGGATAACATCAATCAAACAGTGTCTAGTACAACGGGCTTCTCAACTAATGAGTCAAGCTTACCAGTAAGTGAGAAAGAAAGGTGGGTTGCATAGATATTAGCAACCAAATTTCATACAGAGCCCGCAACTGAATCAGAGTCAGGGGTCATATTAAACCATGTTATGAGGGATCTAGTCATCAATGAACATGTAGATGACACCTACAAACAGGTAGTGAAGAAGAAGTGGAGCAAATGACAAAGACCAAAAATCGGAGCTGAGACGATGGAGAGTGTAGGAGAAAATAAACTCGCTTGGTTGAACAATCTGAAAGAGGAAATCACCAAGATGAAATGAATTATCAGGTAGGATTAAGTACATTCCAACAAATTTTGAACAAATGGCAATCAAAGAAAGGGCCCCCAGATATGATAGACCTATTCCTAACGTTCCCTTTAAAATAGGATAATTGTTATTATAAATCACTCATTTTTTGTAACTTATCTCTATTTTTAGAATTATTGGGAAGTCTAAACATTTTGAATTCCATAATTAATTCTCCTATATATGTGTTATCTCAAGGATATGAAAATATATGGAAAAAAGATGAGCCTGCCCTCTGTGCAGGAAGACTTTGGTGACTTTTTGGGGTTGAATTGCATACATATGCAACAACTTTGAAGTCTCTATGAAAAGATTCCAATGGTGGTGGTATGAGTTTTGTCTTCCCTCATTGTATGTATTTCACGTGTTTCTTTAATTCCATTTACACCGTCTTCTGTTTAAATTGGAGAGTTAGAGGCCTATAATTCATCATTTGATGCTCTTGGTTTAAGAAATTTAAACTGTGTATGTTTCTTCTTAGAAAATTCAAAATTCATTCATGTAATGCTCTGATGTAGTTATTTGCTTCTCTTTCCTCTTACCACTCTAATTAAATTCAAGTTATAACTTAGATTCATTGCCTCATTTAGCCTTTATCCTCTAGAGAGCTCGACAGGCTAGTCAATGTTTTCATTCAATTTCAAAATCTAACTCCATAGCCCTAAATGTCCCTCCTCTTCTTGGCTAGCAACTTTATAAAAACCCCCCAAAAAAAATCAAATCTAGCCACCAATTTTCCACAGATATATCAAGTGACATGAGAGAGCCCTCTCTGTGTTGAGAAGGATAGTGCCTCAGCTCTAAAGATGGTTGAAATAGTTACCTATGTCGTTTGTCTAGTCAGCCGGAATTGTTTTTACAGAGTGTTAGCATTCTGGCACCATTGTCGGGGACGGAATTGAAAACTTTTCCCTAGGAATAATGACATGGTTGAGTCCTAAGGTCTATGAACAAGAGACACTGAGGCACATATTGGTTTTATTCCTTCTCTAGTGACTCCACACATCAAAAAATCAGTTTGAAGGTGATTCCACTGGTAGAAGAATCTAGAAAATTTCGATGGAGACTCCACTCTCAATGAAGAATCCATCTTCCAAAACATCAATGCGACTCCACTCGTAATGTAGAATCCAGATCCCAAGACGTCATTGGTAACCTCACTCAAATTTTGAATACAGAATGCAGTTCATAGGATTCACTGAAAGATGATGCCCCTTAGTTGAGGTATGAGAAGGCATTATGAAAGAAAACAAATGCTCAAAATGGTATTTTTTTCAGATCATTTTGTTATTTTTTATAAGCTGTCTCTGGTGCTTTCTAAAAAATGCTAGGAAAATTCTTCTTTTCTTAGTGCACGCAAATAATGACCATGACAATCCAGAAAATATATATCCCCCTCTCAAAATTACATGAACATCCCCTCAGTTTATCACTCATTTTGATAAAGAAATTTCATTTGGGCTACGTGATAACCATAACTAAGTTAATGAGCCTCATGAAATCAGGGTTGATATTTCATCTCCTACACTTGATCCAACACCCTCCAAGACTCAACATAGATACAAACACTTAAAGTTACCCCACATCCTTCATAATTTTCCTCCAAAACACTATAAGTACCTACCTATATTTGATGGGGAACCTGATATCATCTCAGTTGAAAAACACATCCAAGGGTTTGAACATTTTATAGATTTGTTTGAGATTGAACATGATGATGTTTGTATGAGGGCCTTCTCTCAGTCTTTGAAAGGAGACACCAAAGACTGGTTTAAAAATTTGCAGCCAGAGGAAATTATCTAATGGGAGGAATTGAAGGATGTATTTTTAAAGTTTTTGGGCAATAAGAAGTCTTTGGACCTACATCTTAGAGAGTTCTATGCTTTGGAAAAGAAGGACAATGAAACTATTTATGTATTTAGTAGAAGGTTTTTCAGTATCTATCAAAATTTACCCAAATAAATTTGACCCACCGAAGCTGTTGATATGCTCCATTATGAAACTACTCTCCATCCAGATTCGTCTCTCCTTCTTATTGAAAGAACATCCAAGTACTTACAACAAATGTTCTATGATGCTCAAGACATTCAACACAATATCCAAGCATGTGAACAGATTCAAAATAAAGGACCAAATGCCCAAGAATGTGAAAGGGAATATGAGAGGAAAGAGCTTGATTGGGATCTTGATCATATATCTGAAAATACCATAGGCCCTCTTGCAGTTTCCAATGCCAATGATTCTGAAAAAATTATATTTCACCTGTTCAAAGAGGGGGTGCTAATCCATCTCATGATAAGCAAAAGGATGAGCGTTTTATGTATTCGTTTACCTACAGTCAATATGATGAGTTTACAAATATTTTTGTTGAAGAACAGGTTGATGTTCCCAATTTTTTCTTATTAGATGACATCGCACATACAATTGATTTTCCTGTATATGACAAATATGAAGAGGATTGTGATGATCAAGACTTTCTTTTTCATTAGTATAGTGAGATAAATCAAACTATGTATCACAATTACAAGGAGAAAAGTATTGGATCAGCTGAATAAAATTCTCTACCCTTTTGCTTTGTTGCATTCAAATTTTTGAGAGAGAATTCTAAAATCATTGTTGAAGCAAGCGAATCTGTGCTGATGCAAAGTCACACCAAACCAACAAAACAGATTGACAAGATATTGGAGCACTTTTCTTAGGCACTTGATGACCTTGTTCCTTTCTTTGTAGAAGACCTTGTCAATTTAGAGGTGTAGTCATTGATCGAAGACAAATATGAAAATGAGCATGTCCAACAATCCAAAGAGATGGAGAAATGTACCTATGATGACATTGAAGAAAATGAAGAAGATTTTGACTCAGGTAACAAAACCTTGCCATTGTGTTTTCCCTCATTCGAACTATTGAAACTAAATAATGTTTCAAATAAGAAAGTATCTGAGCATGAAGTTGACAGTGAAGAAAGCAGTGGAATTACAAATAAAAATTATCTCCCTTTATGTTTTTCTTCCTTTGAATGGTTAAAAGAGAATCATGAGACTTCAGAGAAAATGAGGAGTTCTCACTGTATTCACAGTAGTATTGTTTTACATGAAAAGGTTGTTATCATTGAAGAACACCAACTAAACTCACATGCATTGAAAAATCATTACTTGGAAAATTTGGAGTGGCAACTTGCTCTTAACCATCAAATTAAAGAAGAAGTTGATCAAGAAATTGTTGTTGAAAGTCATTTTTCTTCTCCTAAAGCTAATGCATATGTTCAACAACATTCCCAACAAGACAAAGTATTTCAAGGTTGCCTTTCTTCCCTTGAAAATGACATAGTGATCCTATTTCTGAAAAGCCTAGACATGGATGGAGATTTTGAAACTTCACCTATGGAGAATCCAAGCAGCGAGGGAACACTTGTGGAGGAAGCTTACTCTTTTGTCTTGACTAATAAAAAGGAAACATTTTTTCATATGATTCATGATCCCAAGACACATTATATGGATAAGGTTTATAATCAGAATTCACCAATAATAGAGGACTGCAACACGTCAATGTTTATATCAAATGTGAGTCCTTTTACATCATATGAGTTTCTCCAGCCATGGTTACCTTATGACTCAAGAAATATTTACTACCAAACTTCTGAAAAAAAATTCCAGTTTTTTGATAGAAGTCAACAAGGTTAATCGCGTGAAAACATAAATGCAGTGGAAGAAGTGAAATGTGATGATTGTTTTATGCCTATCTTAGAGGATCCATTTGTGATCCTGCTGGAGGAAGTGAACAATCTAGGCCCTTCAAAAAAATTTAGAATTGGACTTATAGATAAAATTTTGAATAAATCGTCAACAGAAGGGTTTTTGAACAAGCAAGTACAAAAGAAATGAACGATGGATAGAATGTTTTCATGGCTACATTGGAATTATGATTTCACTTGATTGATGATCCTTTTTCACCAGTTAGGGTAGGTAGGAGTGTGTGAATAAGATTTTTTATCAAGCATTTTTTTCCAGTAGTATGTACAGTTAGATCCTAACAATAATTTTTCAACATCCAATGGAAAGAAATTTGCAAAAGTCGGTTTTAAGATTTGATGATTTAGTCTCCAAGACCAAACAGGATGCCCACACAAGTTTGAAGTCATCCTAATGAATAAGGCACCAGGTATACAATTATTTTCTACCTAACAAGGAGGATAACATCCCCAGTTGGAGCCTATGTTATCAACATGACGATCATGCTTCAAATCTGAGCTTAAATTTAGTAGGTAACTAAATCAGTGTAGAGACATGGCGTTATTTGGAGGTTCAGGTCATATGTGGTGGTCATATGGACAAATACAGTGAAAGAGCGAAGGAAGGAGTCTTATGGACCGTTGATATTGAAGAAACCCAGATCGACGGTTGAGGCCAATATCCGGCGGTGAACTAGCACGGAACTTAATTATGCGAGGGCGGACAGGGGAAAACCATTGTGGTTTTAATAGTGGACACGTGGCGCATTTAGAAGTGCATCGGGGAAAAAAGAAGTTTGCCTGAAACCATTTTCTCAATAGCTACGATGTCATGTGGTTTAATGTGTCAAATCAACAACTCGTGGGGGGAGGTGACAATTAGTCAAATCACCTCACGTCATTGGTTTAGGTACTTCCCACCCAACATGTCAAGCGAATGTCGTCATATAACTAACTCAAAATTTCATCATTTGAAGTAGATTTATGAATCATGGAAAACCAACGTAAACCAACGTACTATGTCAATAATTTATGATTAGGATTCAAGGACTACCGATCTTCAGATATGGGTAGATTTATCCTACTCCGGGAAATCATCATCCCATGCATAGGTGGACTAATCTCGAGCTGGATCGATTTTTTGAGTTCTGTAGAATTAAGGGAGACAAAATCATGGTCTCTGCAAGGATGGAAGAGATGGATAACGTCAACCGAATAGTTTCCAGTACAACAGGGTTCTCAAATAATGTGTCAAGCTTACCAATAAGTGATAAAGAAAGGTGGGTTGCGCAGTTATTAGCAACCAAATTTCATATAGAGCCCGCAACTAAATCAGATTTGGGGGTCATATTAAACCTTGTTATGAGGGACATAATCATCAATGAACATGCATACCAAACATACAAATAGGCAATGAAGAAGAAGTGGAGAAAACGACATAGAACAAAAATCAAAGCTGAGACAATGGAGAGCGTCGGAGAAAATCAACTCGCTTGGTTGAACACTCTAAAAGATGAAATCACCAAGATGAAATGAATTCTCAGGTAGGATTAAGTATATTTCAGAAAATTTTGGATAGATGGGGGTCAAAGAAAGGGGCCCCAAATATGACAGACCTATTCCTAACAATACCTTTAAAATAGGATAATTGTTATTATAAATCACTCCTTTTTTGTAACTTATCTCTATTTTTAGAATTATGGGGAAGTATAAACGTTTTTAATTCCATAAGTAATTTCCCTATATATGTGTTATCTCGAGGATATGAAAAGATATGGAAAAAAGAGGAGCATGCCCTCTGTGCAGGAAGACTTTGGTGATTTTCTGGGGTTGAATTGAATACATATGCAACAACTTTGAAGTCTCTATGAAAAAATTCTAATGGTGGTGATATGAGTTTTGTCTTCCCTCATTGTATGTATTTCCTATGTTTCTTTAATTCCATTTACATTGTCTTATGTTTAAATTGGAGAGTTAGAGGCCCAGAATTCATCATTTGATGCTCTTGGTTTAAGCAATTTAAACTGTGTATGTTTCTTCTTAGAAAATTCAGAATTCATTCTTGTAATGGTCTGATGTAGTTATTTGTTTCTCTTTCCTCTTACCACTCTAATTAAATTCAAGTTATAAATCTGATTCATTGCCTCATTTAGCCTTTATCCTCTGAATATTTCTACAGGCCAGTCAATGTTTTCATTCAATTTCAAAATCTGACTCCATAGCCTTAAATGTCCCTCCTCTTCTTGGCCAACAACTTTATAAAACCCCCCCAAAACAAATCAAATCTAGTCACTGATTTGCCACAGATATATCAAATGACACGAGAGAGCCCTCTTTGATTTGAGCAGGATAGTGCCTCACCTCTAAAGCTAGTTGAAATAGTTACCTTTGTCATTTGTCTATTCAGCAGGAAAAATTTTACAGAGTGCTAACATGCTCCATTTGGTGCCCATGCAGAGATTTTTTCCATAGGACCGGGAGTCCCTTATATCTAATACATGACTTTATTTTGAGCCTCATTTCTCACTCATAAACATGCTGATCTATACCTAGAGGACTCCCCACAAGTTTTATTTAATCTCTTTTCCGGTTCATTTTCAAAAAGTGAAAACATTGTCGAGCGAACTTGTCTCTTTCACACTCGTAAATTGGATTTGAAAGGACGTATATTTGGTACACGTTTATCCATTTTTCACACCAAGTAGACTAAGATTATGAAAAAGGACATTTTTTGGCATTAAGTTGTGATTTCATCTCATGACCTTGCTTATAGTATTGAGCCTATATCTAGTTCTCGATTTGCGTTATAAATCGTTTTCCTCAACAGTTTTGCATCCTCAACCAAGCAGAGCTTAGTTTATATCCTTCACAATTTGACACCCTATACCTAGGAGGGAACATTCCATCGAGTGTCCATTTCTTACATGCACCTCCTTGCATTGAGCATAGGTATGTTCCACTTCTAGAACTAGTTTTTCTTACTTACAACACTCATTTCCTCCTTTGTATCATAGCAT
The DNA here is from genome assembly GCA_009831015.1 of Picea engelmannii. NCBI lineage: Eukaryota > Viridiplantae > Streptophyta > Pinopsida > Pinales > Pinaceae > Picea > Picea engelmannii. The sequence goes on along the minus strand of ML776787.1, from coordinate 382,621 downwards.
TCATTTGACTATGAAAAAAAAAAGTGTGGCAAGGGAGTATTATCTTATATTGGCAGTAGTCATGTCGCCTTTGAACATAGAAAAAAGTTATTAAGTCCACTTGTCATCATAATTTTGGGTTTAGCATGGCCTTAGGAAGATGATCTCATTACAAATATTTTTCTCCACCAACTGGTTACTCTTCCAGCCCCTATGGAGAGTTTGATTGATGCCTCCTACATCTCATGGTTTCATCATTGAGTCTATGTTACCATAGGCTTCCATATGTCTCATGCTCTTGTTCAAAGGATGTCTATCAACCTTTGTAGGCCATTGCTTAGAACTCTTGACTTTGCATGTTGGTCATACCCTTAGTTTGTCTCAAAATCACATTATGTTGTAGTCCTATCACACACCATGGTCCTACTTTCATCATTGGTAGGTAACCTTGAACCCAATAATCGACATTTCATCATTGGTCATTAACTGAGTGGTTTCCCTTGTGTTCAATGACAATAAATATATTCACACATTGGGATTCATGTAGTGTCTTGGATGCCATTAGACTTATTGGTGGTTTCCTCTCCTTTGTTAGTAGTTTTCCTCATTGGATTCTATTTAGGGGGTCTTTTTTGTGTACTTATTTCACTTGGCACACGCGAAAGATGCACAGGATCATTGGTTCATGAACATGTTCTTCATCCAATTTCCTTCAAATCATGAAGCTCCTTCTTTGTACCTAGTGATGAATGATGAGAGATGCCTTAATTCTCTCCTTTTAGGAGGTTTCCTTCCATCGAATTCATCTCATCTATTCTGGAAACAAGACCTAGAGTCCTATGAGTACGTTGAGGCTTGCAGTCATTAGTGGTAGGTTCTCTTACCATCGACAGTTGGGAATACATCAATGTCTCTTGATCAATGGATTCTTCAAGTGTTCAACCTCGACTCCTTTATTCACACTTGTAAGAATGTACTCAGTGCCTTGATACCTACTTTCATCATCGATAGGTTGTCTCACCTTTTTTAACGGTATACCTCAATTACCGGTAATCAAACAAAGTCTCATTGTGTTCGACCTCAACTCCTTTATTCACACGATGTAGACTTGCACCTTTGGTGGATTGTGTAGAAGACTAGAAGACATCAGTATGTGGCCGCATATTTCCTAAGATGTTTCTTTCTTTTCATTGTACTAGTACCTATGTGAATTCAGTGATCATGGGAGATCAAATTGTACTCCATTGTATACATATATCTTCAAATTAATTTTGAGATTGTTTCTATTGGGCTTTGTTCAGGACTATGACAACCTTTGGCATGTAACCACACTTTTGTTTTCCTATTCATGGCCATAGATAGTTGTTTGGTATATTTTCACATGGATTTGTAGTGTAATTAAAATTGGCAGGCATGTATGCAAAGTCAATACAGATTGTAATGAGAAACTAGTTCTTCCAGCTGGTTCCCGATCACTCTAGTTCTGGGTTTTTATAATGTATTTCAGCCATCAAAGATACTCCTCTGACCTCACACATTAGGGGGAATCTGTTATACCAAGATTTTCCTCACCCCATGCAATCTTTCACAAAAGGCCTTTTTCCATTTCCCTATGCAGACTTGTCATCCCTTTTTGCAAATCCCAGAGATAAAAATACATTTTTTCCACATATACGCACCTTTCCTACTATACAACATGTGTCTACACATGTTGCACCACTACATCCTACGTACATCGGGAAATGTGTCGAGAAATGAAAAATGATGTCGGGTTTCCATGTCACGACAGGAGATCAATGATCCTTGGCCTTCCATATACTTGAAACATTATGAATCAGCCCTTTAATTCCACTTGAAGGCTATAAATGGGTGTTACACATTATTTTCGTCATCCCTATGACCGTTAATGATGTAAACCTATATGTTGCCTTCAGAGGGGTCAATGGTCTAAATTCCTGAAGAATGAAGGGAGAACAACTTTTACTAAGAGAAACAGTTGTATTTTCCTTTGTAAAAGCCTTATTAAGGAAGATTTCCACAGGTTTCACTATACATAGGGTGTGGAAATCTCTGATTTCCACACCTTTCTCTATAGATAGGTTGTGGAGTTTCCATAGGTTTCTCTATATCTAGAGTGAGGAAATTATTGTGTGTCGGAAAAATGAGCGTCTTCTCAATGCTTCTAGAAGGAGAAGCTTATATAGTGAGGTGGCCTCCAAACGATTTGGATATTACTCGCTTTCACAATTTAGTGGGATCACCCTAACCTCCTCACCTTATCCTCTTCAACTTATAAAAGGAGAGGAGCTCTCATGGAGAAAGTTAGATTGGCTTGTTATTGAGTTTTGTAGCTTGTATGCTAGCTTTAAGCTTTTCTTTGTCAAGATAGATTGTGAGTAGCTATGAGATCCATGGTCTCTGAATCCTTGGAGCAAGAAGTGTGTGTGAAGCAAGGAACTGTTGGAAGGAACATGACAACATAAAAGCATCTAGTTGTATCTTTCTTCCACATTATATAATACAGTGGCATGTTTCTTTCTCATAAAATCATTCTCATTTTATTACATGACTCCTTGATCACATGTATAAGATTTCATTGAGTGTATTATTGTTGCTTTCACTTTGGTTGGTTTGTGTCATTGCAGATATAATATCACAAGAGCATCGAAGCAGAGCGAGGACAACAAAGATATAAACAAGTGATATTCAAAGGTATGTCATTCATCTCTTGTTTGATAGTAAATTTGATGATTATAGCTTAGGGAAAACGTGATGTCCTGTCTTGTTTTGTTCTAGATATAGGTGAATCTAGGGGGATTGATTTGTGTCCACACTTAACAATTAGACCGATAACAAAATTGGAAACTCCATTGGGGATCGAATTATTTTCCTAGTTTTTCTTTCTTTCCTTCTTTGATTGCTTGGGTTCTATTTTCCGAGTCACTGGGAGATTCAACTTGACTCTTTTACTATTTAAATTCGTTGGAAAACATTCATATTTTTTTTTCCATTTTTTTATTTGATTTTTGCACCCTGCTTTGAGGGATAGTGCGACGATATAGGATCACCCCACCCCGCCTATTTAGAACAATGTGGAATTTACGCATCCTACCCATATCTAGCCTGTGTAAACCTAGGATTAGCGCACTGTGTTAGTCTACAGCCTGCGATGATTGTGAAAATTTTGATTTTTGATGGTTTTTCCTTACCCATATGTTGGATTTGGTTTTGGGGTGAATTTTTGGGTTTGATTATGATCTATTTACAGTCTGCTTAATAGTTTTTTATCTGATTTTAGCCATCTTTTCTTTGTTTTATTTTGAAAGGTTTGGTCTCTTGCTTTGAGTCTCTTACAGTTAAAAATCATTGTTCTTTCTTTAGAATTTTTTAGTAAAAAGAGCACTTATTGTTTCTGAATAACTCGTGTTAAAAGAGAAACTTTGTTTGGGTTTCTTTTTCTTTGAATAATTTATCTATTGCTTTTAGCTATATTTGAAACAAAAAAGATTTAATTTCTTGCTTTACATTAGATTGGGGGCATATTTTCATTTGAAGTAGAAAAATTGCATGGTTTTTGGCATTTTTTAGTCTTGAATTCTAAAATTGTGTATTGGTGTACAGTCTCTTTTGTGTATTAGGGGGGACAAGAATCATGTATTGGTGTACAATTTCTTTTGCTCATTACTTGAGAATATTGATATTGATGAGTTTAATAAATTTTTGGGACAATGTGCATCTGGGAATGATAAACATTTTCTCCTTCTCGTAATATAACTTTCCTCAAAATGAAATATTTGCATTATCATTTCTTTTGCATTGTTTAGAGTCGGTCAAAACATCATTTAGTCCACGCCATTTTCCTCTTGAGTAACAACAGCCTTAAAATAAAGCGCTTATAAAAATTGATTAGACATTTTTGTATTTTTTGGTAGCAAACCTAAATTAGATTAATTGTAGGGCTTTGGAATAGGTGTGAAAGATAACTTTTCAAAGCTGCAAACAAACATAGAATATTGCATTAGGGAGCGGTGAAATCCTATTGCTACATTTTGTCCTGGGAAGCCCTTCTAACACAAGGATCAAACCTGAGGTCACATTAATACTAGAAGAGTTACTCACCCTGCTTTGTTGGTCTTGGTGTAGAGATTGTGTGTATTATGGGGGTCGATTGAAGGTATACCCACAATGATGAGTGGAAGCCTTTCAAGTTGATTTTGAGCTAGATACCCTGCCCTTGAGCGTGGATCGGACTACCGACTATTTCCCCAGGCATCACTATTGTAGTTGGTAACCTAAGTGACCTATATCTTTAGGGTATTTACACGAGGTGATTGTGGAGGGGAAAGTCTTCACGGTACCTGGAATCGATGTTGGCCAAACTCACTCGGGCTCCTTGGAGGGTATACCCACGATTATGTGTGGGAGTTTGCACCAGGGTGTAAGTCTGTTAAGTATGTCGTCAACGTAACGTTTCCACCTGCTCTATCTCAACCCTTTCTTACTTTGATCCTGCGACGTTGGATTTAATCACCAACTAGTGCATTCATTGCGAAAAGGTTTTTTTTCTTGCTTGCTTACTAGATTTTTAGCATGTACTATTTGTTTTCCCTATAAGACTCTAGATTGGATATTTATTTAATGGTGGCAGTTCCTAAAACGACCAATGAAGGAACCCCTTCTCCAGGTGAACCTTTTGTTTTTCCTTCTTACAGAAAAATTTGTCCTCCTCACATCGCTACTTTGAGCCTTCCAGGCCTCACAATTGGATTTTCGGTGTGGTTGTTTTCCACTCAGGTAATCCCAAATGAAGCTAGCGCTTCAGTCGTAAGCACTTCACCCCAAGAGAATTAACCTCATGTTGATACTTCACCGTCTTCACGAGTAATATATTCTTCACCTTATTCACTTGCAAGGTCTTCTTCCATTTCATCTTCTTCGCTAAGTAAAATATCTCAAGACAGTAACCTGGTGAATAAGAAGAAGAAGAAAATGAATATTAAGAAGAAGAAAAATAAGCAAGGGTCCAAAATTCCAACCACTGTTGGACATGTTGGAAAGAAACCAGTTACTATTAATCATGTTGGGAGTGTTGATGATGTCAAGATTATCCAAAAAACCCATAAGCCCAAGTACCCTTGTAGGCTTTGTAAGGGTATCCATCTTCTTAAGGATTTCCCTGGTTTATCCAAGGTTGTACAAGCATGGTCTACACACCCTCGCCAACCTATATCGTTATCCTCTGAACAACATGATGATGACTGCCAATCAAATAGTCAAGATACTGTTGGGAAGAAGAAAAGTAGAGTCAAGTTCCCATGTATGCTATGCGGAGGGACTCATCTAACTCACCTTTACCCTCATATGGACAAAGCCTCAAAATTGCTAGAAGACATGATTGTTTCTCAGCCTCAACTTCCAATTTCGTATTGCAAGCTTACTCTCAACCCACTTGTATTTGCTGGAATGATCAGTGCGTCCCCTTTGTCGGTCAATCCGGTTGATCATTTACTCAATCTGGTCACGTTCTTAGTTGAACCAGTTGACAAAGTGGTCAATCCGATCCCATCCTCAGTTGATCCCACTCTCTCGTTAGAGAGTGCAACCCAAGTGGCCGACCCTATCCCATCCTCGGTCGTTCCCACTCTCCCATTAGAGAGTGAAACCCAATCGGCTGATCCCTCTCCACTCATCGACCCCATTCGACCCTTGGAGAATGAAACCCAATTTGTCAATCTGATCTCATCATCGGTCGATCCTACTCTCCCACTAGAGAGTAAACCCAATATTTCCCATGTTTTTCTCGTTGATACATAATCTACTGTGTTGAAGGGCATTCCTCCTTCTCTCATGGAACCTCCTCCAAGTAATGAGTCCATCCTTTTAAATTGGGGTGTGTTACATGGACCTCGTCTTCCCTCTCACATTCCTTTCCATATTACAGTGCAGGTTTGTGGTCGGGACATTCCTTAGATGTTGATAGATGAAGGTGTGTCTGTTAGTATTTTGTCCTCTATTTCTTGGCAAGCTTTGGGTTGTCCTCAACTTGCGTCGATTACGCAGAATCTATTAGCTTTTAATAGGATAACTAGTCAACCTTTAGGGATCCTTCCTTAGTTTCCTGTAACTTTGTTAGGGAAAATTGTTTTAATCGATTTCATGGTAGTCCAAGGCCCCTTGGATATCTCTTTGCTCCTTCAGAAGGATTCTTTCTATGTCATGAAAGCTATTGTGTCCACTCTTTTTCGTGTGATATCTTTCTCTCATGATGGAAGAATTGTGAATATTTATCAACTTTGATTCATCGGTCTTGACTGGATGACCTCCCTAAATGGTTCTTACATGCAGACGGTATCGGCCCCACCACATGTTAATTATGTGGTATTGTCTCCCATGACTTTAGCTTATGATGATTTGGATCTAGTAGTTGACATGGTGATCTCTTCGATCAGGATTTTATAGCCTAATCTATTTACTCCTATCGTGACCCTCGACATGTGTTCCTTCTAGAGTGTGTTTCTTCCATCAAATGAAGATCTCTTGGAATCCATGACCAAGATTTGTCCCTTGACATAGCTTCCTTCCAAAGAATTATACTCTTGGAAGTCATGATCAAGAAGAGAGTTTTGAGCATGGTTTCCTTATTTCAAGCTCATTAAAAAATGAAACCAGCCTTGAGCAAAGTTTTATGATTTCAAGCTCGTTAAAAAATGAAACAAAGGTTATGAGCATGGTTTTCTAATTTCAAGATCATTAAAAAATGAAACTAGTTGTGAGCATGGTTTTCTGATTTCAATCTCATTAAAAAATGAAACCATCTTTGAGAATTGGTTTTCTGATTTCAAGCTCATTAAAAAATGAAACCAGCTTTGAGCATGGTTTTTTAATTTCAAGCTCATTAAAAAATAAAACTAGCTTTGAGCATGGTTTTCTGATTTCAACTTGTTAAAAAATGAAACCAGTTGTGAGGATAGTTTTTGCCTCTCTGTAGAAACCTCGTTAAAAAATGAAACAGATCTTATGAGCATAGTTCTTGTTTCTGTGTCAATCTCATTAAAAAATGAAACAAAAGTCTAGGGATTGAACCTAGATTCGCGAGCATAGTTCTTGTTCCTGTGTCAAGCTCATTTAAAAATGAAATAGATTTTCCCCTCTTCGATTAAGTCAAGTACTTCATTAGGTATGGGTGAAATCACGAAGGTGGGTTACACTTTCATGACAATCGGGTCTCCAAATTTTCGAAAAACCAATTTTCGGCCGAACTATTGTTCGGCCAAAAACATAAACGTCAAATCGAACGGAGCCATAACCGGGCCCTCGATTTGCGTGTAGAAATTTGGTCGGCCAGATATTTTTTTTCCGGCAATAGTTTTTCGGCCGAACTATTGTTCGACCGAAAGATTGTTCGTCCAAACAATCTTTTGGCCGAACAATAGTTCGGCCGAAAGATGTTTTATATAATTGCCACACATCGATGTGGGACATTTAGAAACTTCTTTGGTTGTGAGGCTCTGTGTCGAGAGCTCTGTGTGAGGGTCTGTGTCGCCGAGGTCGTGGTAGCAATTTTGCCGAGGGTCGTGGTAGCAATTTCGCCGAGGTCGTGGTAGCAATTTCGCTGAGGGTCTGTGTCGCCGAGTTCACGGGAGCAGTGGTCGCGGTCGCGGGAGCAGTTTCGAGCGGTCACCGATGTCGTGGGAGAAGTTTCGAGCGGTCAACGAGGTATTTCGAGCGGTCACTGTTTGTATGTTATGGTTATATTGCGTTTGCAGTTGCGTTTGTATGCTGTATGTTATATTATATTGCGTTTTCAGTTTGCAATTTGTAGTTGCGTTTGTATGCTGTATGTTATATTGCGTTTGCAGTTGCGTTATATTGCGTTTGCAGTTTGCAGTTGTATGTTATATTGCAGTTTGCAGTTTGCATGTTGTATGTTATATTGCGTTGTATGTTATATGTTACATGTTGTATGTTATGTTGTATGTTATATTAAAATCTGTATGTTACATGTTGTATGTTATATGTTACATGTTGTATGTTATGTTGTATGTTATATTGCATGTTGTATGTTATATTGTAGTTTGCAGTTTGCAGTTGTATGTTATATTGCGTTTGCAGTTTGCAGTTGTATGTTATATTGTTATATTGCGTTTGCAGTTTGCAGTTGCGTTGCGTTTGCAGTTTGCAGTTTGCGTTTGCAGTTGTATGTTATATTGTGTTTGCAGTTGCGTTTGTATGCTATATTAAAATCTGAATGCAATATTCAATTCTGAGTCGAGCTTAGCGATATCGTGTAACACCCATTTCATACCCACTGTTTTGTGCTGCATAACCAACGCCGCTTCCATTTGACTGTTCATTGTCAACTTGAGCAACCCTATACTGACTTATGCCTCCACTCCCTGAGCTTCCATGTCCAACAGAGCTATCTGCATTTCCATAAGCCATGGATGGAGCACCCCACATGTTCGAGCCTGGTGTATGAGTAGCATTATTACCATATAATCCTCCATTCCCTGCATTGCTTACTACATAGACAACAGGACCTCCATAGCTAACAAGAGCTCCTACATAACTGCCAGTGCCATAGCTAGGATTATTGTTCATAAAAGAAGTGTTATTGTTCCTATTCCTAGTCATGCTTATGCCATGTTGCTCGTCTCTGGAAATTTCTCTTTTAACCTCCACCTATATATTTGATTAAAAAACAAAGTAATCTGAACTAGTCATTACTTGTAAACCTTTTAAACTTGTCAAGAGAACAAAAGAGAAAAGCAAGTTACCATTCGGCCATCA
>ML776787.1:355797-373752 GCA_009831015.1 Picea engelmannii | reverse complement strand
AGTTTTGTTTTTACTGTAAAGTGAAATTCTAAATAAAAAAAATACTTTTATATGTCGGAAGTTGAATAACTTGTGAAAATACAGTTTTTTTTGTCATAAAACAAGCAAAAGTGTAACCCACCTTCATGATTTCACCCACATGCAAACAAAAAAAAAAGAAAAAAGAAAATTGTAAGTTCGAAACTACATGGAAATTCCGCTATGTACCCTTCAACCTTCTTCATGTCAAATTCAATGCTTCATGATTGCTATATCCTATGAAAAACAAAAAAATCTATAGTGAGCGTTGAACCATATAGAAGATATAATGCAAATGAAACAACACTATAAATTTGCTCAGTACAAACACTGAGTATTTAAGACATATAATTTTTGAACTTATTCTAGGTGTGCATATTATAAGCATTTCGGTAGCCATTATATATAGTTGTACAATCATATTCACCATTTATTGTCATCCCCAATCTTCACAAATCAACACTAAACATATCTGAAACGACTTGTTGATGTCTCCCACTCAGAAAAATCACATAGATGGTCTGTCGGATAAACAAAAGTGGAAGAACTAGGCATTATGTACTTTTACCATAGGAACAGAACCAACACATAGCACAACTTCTTAAGGTTTCGATTATCTTACAATATGAAGAATATATTCTAAGATGTTTCAATTATCTTACAAGATGAAGAATATATTCTAAAATTGGGCACTGGTAAACTCAGTCTGAGATAGATCAATGAACTACCCATTCAAGTTACAGAGAATCATTTCCACAAGATGAGGCCTATATCTAAAAACGATGATGGAAGATGCTTTGGAAAACCCAAATTACAACATAAAATCAACAAATATACATGGTTTTTCCCCAGAGAATAAAATCTTTCCCTGTCATAACATGCAAAGAACGGGTGCCAATGTCCTCGTAGATGCTTTCTCTACAATGAAAACTTTGAATTCGTTTGGAAAATCCATTTGCATTTCCATTTTCCAAAGAGCTATGGTATGATGTCCAGGACATGAAAATGGGCATATGTGATTGGAAGGGGACAGCCTAAAAAACACAATAAACATATTGTTTCAGGAACATAAATATGAGGAGAACATCCCATTTCCTTTTTTATATGTCACTATGGTTGTGACAAAGGTGGGTTTTGTGTTCAACATTGACATTTAAAGATGACAAGATTTATAGTTCAACACTTTTCGGGGATAGCAATACACTTCTGTTTCTTTGGTCCCAATAGTCACATATAAGGATGTTATGCAATCAAGTCATATAGCTTTCTGCATTGACTCATTTGAATTGACCGCGAATTGATGCCATCCTATTCACAATTACCACATTTTAACTTCTAATAAGACTTTGGGGAATGTCTTTATCCCGAGGAGCCTCTTATCCAATCCTGCATCTCAATAATGACAAGTAAACAACAAAAAATGAATATGAATAAAACCATGGTACTGAAACTTACTCATGAATGGGGAACGACAGAAGCACAATTACAATCACAGGTGCAGAATCTCAACGCTGCAAACTACAACAACATGTCCAACTGTGGATGCAAGACACCAACCTTTCAAATTTGAAGCAAACAAGGGTACATGATTTCAACCTTTCAAAATGCAAAAACATGTCGAACTGTGGGTGTAGGACTTCAACCTTTCAAAGTTGAAGCAAACAAGAGCAAGAAACAAACAAAAAACCAATGAGCAAGCACCAAGAGGTCAAACTGTAGCTGGAAGACCTCAAATTTTCAAAGTTGAAGAAAACAACAATAAGTAGCATCCAACGAATCAACGAGCAAGCATCAACCAATGAACCGGTAATGTTGGTGGAGAAAAATATTGCCCAAATTCACTACAGACAAGATTGTATCCAAAAATCGGAGGAAAATGTATTGTGACATGCTTGTTAAGGAAACATTTAAGGATGTCAGGCCTGTTAGGTAAACATTTATAAAATAATGCAGTGTGGCAGGCCTGTTTACGTACTTAATAATAAAAATGCATCTTCAAGTACTTAATGATAATAATAATAATAATAGTTTGAACAATAGAGACTATGCAAAAAAATTATAGTCAAAGGACAAACTAATATGAAGCCAACTAATATCAAAACTGTCTGTCGATGCTCAAAACTTTGAATAACTAAAATTTAAATAAAAATAATAAAAATTCCGAAAGACTATAGCTGATCAAAACTTTGGATATGTTAACATTTAAAACGTTGGGAATAGCGAAGATGGCAATGAGACTTTGAATATATTCTCCAATGAGATCATGACATATAAGGTTTCTTTTATTATATAAGAAATAATGTTTTTAGTTCTCTAGTTCGAACAATAGAGATTATGAAAAAGTTTATAGTCAAAGGACAAACTAATATGAATTCAACGAATTATCGATCGCTATAGTCCCTCTATACCTTCGGCAAGGACTAATAATTAGAAAAGGCTTTTCAAATCGATAACCGTAAAAAAGAGATTGAATATCATGCAATGAATCTTGATAAACCACCTATTAATAAAATATTTAAATATTATTACATGTAAAACTACTAAATAAATTACAAATATTATTAGAAAAATTATTGTATTACATTTCAACATTTCAAAGTGATTTGATTTTGGTTGACAGCCTAAAAAAGCTCCTTTCAAAACATTTTTTTCCTATTTCAAACTTGTCCAAAATTTTCCTAAAGTGAAGGGAATACATATCATAAGGCCACATACACCCTTCTTCATGTCAATCCTAGTATTCTACCAATACTAATCCCTGACATCACAATAATTGCTAATTTGTTATCTAAATGTCAATAGAATGGGATAGGATGGATTCTACTAGCTCCTTAGTGCTTTATCCATAAATTTGAAAAACCAAAATTATCTCTTCTTTTTCCCAATTTAAATGTTTTTCTTATCACAAACACACATACCTTTTATGGTATACAATATGAATAAACAACTCATTTCCCAAAGGAATGGGATAGTTTCACGTGTATTCATCCGCATCAAACACCAACACCATGTTTAGAGGTGAAATTGAGGCAATGCATAACCATCATAGGAATAGGTCATGCACTATTTGCCGAGAGCACATAATACAAACAGGTTTCCTAATTTTGATCCATTATCTTTTCCAGGTGCCTCCTTCGAAGTTGTAAACAAATGTATTAATTATGGAAATAAACATTTTTACCGTGTGTCAAAATATAATTTTGTGAGTACTATATTTTTTATATTTAAAATGCAACCAATTGTAACCCTAAAACTCAATTGTTCTCATAATTTAAAAAAAATGCAAGCAAACATAAAGTTATTATGAAAAATATATAGTCAATCAAATCAACCCGTAAAAGAAAATAAATTATTCAAAACTAATCCATAAACAATATTATTATATTACATAATTTATTCAAGACTAATCCATAAACAATATTATTGTATTACATGTCATCATTTCACAACTATTATATTACATCTCATCATTTCACAACAATTTGGTTATGGTATCCCGTCTAAAGAGGCTCCATTCAAAGCAATTTTTTCCTATTTCAAACTTGCCCAAATTTTGCCGAATATGAAGTGAGTATAGATCATAAGCATGAAGTGAGTATAGATCATAAACCAAAGTTGTAATCTTCAAAGGAAAATGGAAAAAAAAAAAAATCCAACTTCAAGATAAATAAAATTGCTGGAACCACTACATGTGCCAGAATAATTAAATCCCATTTGATATCCGATAATTGTGATTTGTCATATGGTATTAGTACATAAAAACTATTAGCAAGATTTTCTCAGGATTTTGTGAATGTTGAGAGCTATCATGGATAATTGCATAACAAATGTTATTTTACATGCAAGTCATATGTTTGAGAGATTATTTTCTTTGTTTCATTTCAAAGCATTGGTCTTCCCAATGCTAAAACCTATAGCAATAATTGACGAAGAGTAGAATATAATTTATTTGAATGATTCTATTTCATTAGAAAATTTGACGATGATTCTTTCTTTGCCCGCATTCTTCAGTTTTATCTATAATAACTAGAGACTATCTACTTTGCAACTATCTCCCTTTTTTTATTTATGAACACAACCATTAAAAAAAATATCAATGTAATATCTTACACCCCATTATAATTTCAAACATTAATACAATCGTCCTTTCTTGGAAGCTATCTAAAAGTTTCATTATAAAAACTAGTATGAAGAACTCAATAAATACTCATGGAAATCCAAGCGAATCATAAGCATTAATGCCATATTAAAGCATGAAAGAATCAACCTAAAGAGACAACTACTTTCCCTAAGGTTATGCATTTATGGAGAGGGAAGGTAAGAATCCTATATTTTAATTCCTAGTAAGTAATTAATGTCTTTCGAGGGAAATCATAACATTAATTCAAATATGTGTGAGATTTGTAATGTGTAGGAATATGAGAAGGATTAATTCAAAAGGACTTCTCGAATACTTCCTCCACCATTTCAAGATTTGAGAAGATAATTCAAGCCCATTCCAAGGAGAAGATCATGAAGATTTGGTTGGAATATCTTATCCAAGATATATGAGAGATATGTGTGAGGATTTGAAGGGATTATATTTTGTAATAATGGGAAATAGGTTGAGAGAAAAGTGGATATGTAATAATGAGATGGTTATCTTATCTTCAAGGCTCTCATGTATAAAAGAGAGTGCTCTCTCTTCATGAGAATTCAATTATGAGAAATTAGAATTCAACCAGTAGTTGTAAGTAGAGAATTAGAGTAGCCATTAATGGTAGTCATTAGGATTCGAAAGAGAAAGAGATTCTTAGCTTTGATTCATGGTTTTGGTTTTCATGCTTTTATTATTTTGTTATGAAGATTGATTTGGTTATTGTAATAGAAGATTGCTTCATTGGCATGAGCTCACATATGTTGTTGTGTTATTTAACTCTTCACATGTTGTACTTGTTTTTCCTTCATGTAGTTCTCCATTTCTAGATTAATTCCTTCATGCAATTTCTCATTCCTAGATTAATTTCATTTACGCAACTAGATTAATTCAATTCCAAGTCGTGTGTTAGATTAATGATTCTATTTCAGTAGTGTGTTAGATTAATGATTCAATTTCCATTGTAGATTAAGCATTAGATTAGATTAGTCCCACTTCAATATTGCATATACTTTGCATGTGCTTCATTAGTTTACGAACCCCGGGTTGACAAATTAGATAGTTGGGTAAATACTACAATGCAATTAATTCAACATTAGTTTGGCCCAATGTGATGACTGGTGTTTCTTTTGTTTTGTTTGTTGTTCCTTTTGTAGGTCGTGTTGTTCCTTTGAATAGAACAACTGTCGTTCCCTTTACGATTGTTGTTCCTTTATAGGTGTTGCATCTCTGGAGGCTAGGTATTGAAAACGGAAGGTAAGAACCTATGTAGGCGACAAGTAAAACGCTTGTGCCAACGCCTACCTTTGGTTATAGAGGTTGTTTTTAGGACATCTTTAGAGCCCAACAATAATCTATGCAAAATCATTTTTGTTTTTTCTACATAGGTATGTCTCATTCACTTGGGACCAGTTTCATGCATTGTGACGATTGTCTCCTTCACTATTATATCATTCTTTTATTCATTTTTATACAAGTTTCATATGATGAAAAATACAACAAAGAAATATATTATAAAAAGATAAAGGGGAGGAACAACCAATATCTCTATGTCAATTTTACTTAGTAATGGTATTTGTTTGTGTTTCCCTTGAACAGATAACATATTTGATTTTTTTTCCTCGTCAATTGGGAATTGATAGTTCCTTATTATTGATACCATTCCTTGAGTTCATTGTCCAACTCATCCTAACTAGTTATTCTTCAATTTTTCATGGAGATATGAATTAATGCATCATATGTTAAGTGTTTATATCATTGGATTCCATTTGAAATCGTCTCTTTTCAATTCATCTATTATTCCCTAATTATGTTCAAGGGAAGTTTTGAGTTGATAACATGTTTCCACCATTCTTTGGGTCAAATCAAATATCAATTTACATCCACATCCATTGATATTATTGTCTTTTGATAGTGTGGAAGGACTCGTCATTTCCTTCTCACTAGTAGGATTACAAGTATCCATTATAGCACATTGCACTAGGGGATAGAACTACATATCAAGAGGACCTTGGGACTTACTTTCATCAATGGTAAATTTCCTTGCACCGAAAAAATCAAATTCATTAATCTCCATTGACAGAGTGGTTCCATGTATGTGAAAATTCACGGCATTTACTCACACCAGTGTGATCATGTAGTACCTTGGATTTCATTTTCATATTTAGTGAAACATATTACTTTACAAATGATTTACATTAATAATTGTTAACTAATGTGTATTTATCTCATGATATTTTCAATTGGTGAGGAAGAAGGTCATAATCAATGGTATGATAACTCAAATTTCATGTCCAAGACCTAAACTAAATCTCCATCTATTGGTCTTATCTCGTGTTGGTTGCTATGGGAAGAATTATTACACGCTTTCTAACATATCTCATCTTATCGACTCTAACCCTTTTAGTGTAAGAGTGGGATCTAGAGAACCTTTTAGTTCCTTCAAAAATATATTCATTAGTGGTATTTTTCCTCATATTTGACACTAGGTTTTCATCAATGGCCCCTCATTAGTTGATTCTTTCAAGGGTTCGACTTCGACAACTCTATTCACACTTGTTTGAATGTTCTATAAACCTTGTTATGAATTATTATTATTAGTGGCTTACCTTGCATCTATCAATGATATATATTAATTACTAGTGACCAAATGATGATAATTCTACCTCGATAGTTTTATTCACATTGTGAGGATTCATACATTGTTGGTAGATATTTGGTAATGGCCTTGGGTTTCGGCGGCATCCCTCATTGTGTTATCACTTGGGTTATTCATAATACCACCATTTACATTGCATTGGTAGTAATAAGGACCACATCACCTACATTATGTCCTGAGTTATCATCTCAATCTACACATATACATATATCCATTGTGTATCTATTTCTAGATACAATCTTATATTTCTCATTTATCCACTATTTGTTTTATTCACAAACATCATTCTATATTTTGTATATCTCATGGATTGATAATGTACTAGATTTGAAATCCATGCTTGTATTTTCTATGAAAGCATGTGTATGTCCACCTCGGGGAAGAGAGTTTTCTAATACATTGTCTTTTGTTTTTAGGTGATTTTGTAATATCTAGATTCATTGAATTCACCTTGGTTCTATGAAAACTCATATCTCTAGCTGATAATGTATTTCAACCATCATGTGCCATTTTGACCTAACACATTAGCATGCAATTTTTATATAGCTAATCTGGTCACCCTTATACCATTTTTATTAGGATATATATGAAAACCTCTACTTTCTATCACTTATATGATTTGGATTTATATTATTATTTTTTAAAATAATTTTCCCATATTCCCATTCTCTAACTTCACATGACTTGCAAACATTGAAATTTTACCTTAAAAATGTTTTTGGGTGTCTGCATTATATTAGTTAGAAACATGTGGTGATATACGAAATATATCAATACATACATAAAATGTATGTGAAATGTATGGTATCGGTTGTGGAGCCTGATTATCTTCTTGATTCAGAGGCATTTTGTTTTTAGCCGTGTTTATACCCCATCCAGACTTTACACCCTGAAAGAATGTACACTCCTCCATGCAGGGGAGTGCAGGGGGGGCTTGCCCCTCGTGTGGGGTCCGGGGGGCCATCCCCCAGTTTAGGGGTCCGAGGGAAAGCAGGGGCTCAGGGGAAAATCCCCTGAAGGAAAGATTTCCTTGTAAATGTATATTGTAATTTCATAGTAAATCTTCATTGTTCATTATAAGTTCATAGATTTGATGGTAGAAGTTATGTTAGGGTTTTTTTCCCTAGAAGGAAACCCTCTTTTATTAGGGAAATGTATTGCGACTATGTATCATTGTGAATATTGTATTATGAGTGAGGAGACTATGAGACAAATAAGAGGAAGTTATAGAGGGTGTGATGTAGGTTGTATCCCTTCATTTGTTGGATAATAATAAAGGAAGGAACTGGAAATTTCTCTGGTGGACATAGCCCACATTGGGTGAACCATGCATATATGTGTCTCTATTGTATTGTGTATCTTTTGTGTTTTATTTCCACATTTGTTTTATTTCCACATTTTTTTTATTTTGTTTCTCCGCAATCTTGTTTTTCTAAAAACCGGTATCAGAGTGAAAGGTAACTCGCAGGATGTAACATCTCGCTCTGGCGCACTGAGAAAACTTATTCTTTGAGGACACTTGCTCGCAAGTGATTCAGGTTATTATTCCATTAAAACATTTGACTTTGATTATGATGCATCATGGGTAGATGACAAGTTGTTTTACTACATTGACATAGACAGGTGCTATTGACTCGGTTTTACTGAGTGTGCAGGGTTTTGGACCTTGAGGATGCAGAGGCATCATTGGAACCCCTTGGACTCTGGATCGAGTCAGGGAGTGTGTTATTGGGGTTTGATTGATTTACTATGATATTAGTACATTTGATTAGATGATATGATGTGGACATGTTCTGACATGATTTGTTGATGATGCAGGTTGACGATAGCTTGCCGACCAGACTCACATATGGAGTAAAGGGGCCACACACGACTATCAGAGAGGTTGAGGGAGAGGTGTTGACAGTAGCCCTGCAACAGCCTACTAGCACTCCCATCGTGGCTCTAACTATAGGTTAACGATTACCTAGTTCGAGGGGACCCACGATGTCGCGAGGGCAGACTGCAACAGTCGCTCACGATGATTCTAAGGGGTGCGCAATAAGGCAGGGGCCTTATTCCTTAGAATCCCTTAGTCTCCCACAAGTTCACCTGGTGGAGTGTTGACTCCAGGGGTTATTGATGTCTACCAGTCAAAAGGTGAGTGACACCCTTGCAGCACGTGGTGAGTCCTGAAGGGCACATCGTGCAAAGGAAACAAAAGAAGTGAGTGGCACCCTTGGAGCACATGGTGCATCCTGAAGGGCACGTCGCGCAAAAGAAACAAAAGTGGTGAGTGGCACCCTTGGAGCACATAGTGCGTCCTGAAGGGCACGTCGCATTGATGATGATAAAGGAATGAACCTAGATGGCCCTAAGACAAATATCTCATTAAGAAATTTTAAAACAACTTCCCTAATTAAAATTTCGCCTAGTTCAGAATCTAAGTTCTAAGTCTAAAACTTCTCTAGGGGTAAAATTTTGTCTACCCTTAAGAAATTATACATATAAAAATAAAATAATAAAATTTAAACTAAAAACGACTGAAGTAATAGTTTTGGGTCCTCATAAGTTTTCAGGTAAAATGAAGAGAGTAAGAAATTAATTAAAATCAGTGGATATAAAATGTCAAGAAGAAATTAATTTATTTTGAATTTTGATAGTTTAAAAAGGTACTAAATTATTAATAAAAGTAAAAAGAGGATAATTTGCACAACTGTCTTTTCTAGCTCAAATAAAAAGGAAGGAAGAAAATGTAAAAATTAGGAAGTTAGGGAAAGGAGGTAACCTAAAGAGGGAAAGAAGGGAACTCATGGTAAAAAGCGGGAAACCAACTTAGGAAAGAATCGACATTTAAGAAACTTCTAATTTTGAACTGATTTAGCAATTTCTTTTTAGGGAAAGCTTTTAAAACCTGTAAGGGAATCTAGGGACACCTAGGAGTAAATTTAGGAGTAACTCTAGGTGGGTGAGGAAAATAAGACAATTTAATAAATTAAAGAAAACAATTATTGGAGAAATGTGGGGGATGAATGACACTTGTACGAAGGAGAAATTTTGGAAGATTTTTAAATTTAAAACTTAATTTAATGAGATTTAGGGAAAGAATGGAAGTTCAAAACTCTATAAAAGAAAGGGAGGAGAAGGAAGAAGGGGATCGACTGTTAGCGTAATGTTACGCTGCCGGAATAGTGACTTGACTGATTTACTTCTGGGAGTTGGGATTTCCCAGCTCGGAGAGGAGTGGTAGCTCGGCCTTGCAAGGTGAGCTGGGAGCTAGACGTACCATCTGGATAGTGTGTGGCCCCTTTGCGGCTCAGGGGGATAAGGAGGAAGCAGAGTACCCCTAGTGTTGGTTGGGAGGTACCGGTGTAGTCTCGACGGTCGGTGAGTGGGAGCGCATGGACGTCATTCGAGGTGGGCGATAAGGCAATGGTACGCTTGTTTATTTGTATAATAGAATGCAATAGGAACTTATGTTTGGTTTTGTATGTTGATTTGTAATGGATGAATTCTGCCTTGAGATTTTTCCATTCGTTTATTTGCCTAAAATTTTGTGGTCAGCGGTCTGGTTGGGTGTCACTGTTCCTTGGTTTGTGTCTTCATGCTTTTTCATTACTCTTTGTGCTGTATTATCCTGGATGTGGAATATTCACATTTAAATTATTGTTGTATAGTTTTACAGACATTGACAATCACTGTTTTAGCTAATGCATAGTGGTATATACATGGATGCGTTTTAATGGAGAATTTGTTCTGCATTAGATATATATATTACCTCTGTTATTTAAAGAGATAAGGGAAAATTTTGAATTCGTCAGATAATGGATGTAACTGCGAATTTATAGAACATGGATGTGGTATCTTCGTAATTAATTAATGGTGGTTTATTTTTAACCCGTTGACAACCCTGGTATAATTTTAATTCCTTGTTGTTGTACATGGAACTAACATAATCGTAGTGAAAATTTTTACTGTGTAAAATCCGTGGATTTACATTGTTGAAAACTTTACCCGTGGATCTCAAACTTTACCCTTCTTCTCTTGATTTTATAGCAATGACATTCCTGATAGCGAACTCATGCAACACTTTTAGACATTGCTTTTGGCCATTCGATTGTAAATTTACTTCTGAAGACGCATCCTGGCAATTTTCTCCGGGGTATTTTTTTCCTTTAGGTGATTCTGGTCAGTGAATCCGCCATTTCCGACCTGTACGCTCTTAGGTATTTGGACATGCACCATTTTGCATGCAGTGGGATGCAATGCGTATTCCTTACCTACAGCTAAATGAATCTGCATGCTTACCTTTTGTTTGGTTGTAACTCGTTTTTTTTTAGCTTGACCAGATACCATTTAAAGCTCATAAATTTTGCCTCTGCAACCTTTTAAATTCGTGCCTCTGTCCTTGTTGTTTGCATCCCCCTTGCAACTGTTTTAACCTTCCTCAGATGGCGGAAACCACCTTGACAGTACACATGCACCTCACCATCTTCGGGATTCTGAAACAGACATGCAACCTTTCATTTGTTTTAAGGGTGTCTCCATGCTGCGAGGATAAAGTTGCCATTTGTTGGTTGCTAGGTTGATTATGTTTTTCTGATACTTGCCAAGCGAGTCAGTAGCCAATTTGTTAGCTACCGATTTGATTTCATGAAGTCTGGCATGCGCTCTTAAGTCACCCTTGATTTTTGGCATGCACTCATAACCGTTGGGTTCTAGTTGCCGATTGTTTTTATTCTTTTAATTGGCATAGTGGTTGGGCTATTAAAATTCAATGTTATTGTTGTTTTATGGTAATGTTAATGTAATGTGTTAATAATATTAATGCTAACATTTAGGGTAATGTTAAATTTCAATGTTATTAATGTTTATGGTAATGTTAATGTCATGTAATGTTTAATGTTAATGCTAATGTTTATGGTAATGTTAACGTGGATATTATTTATGGAATAATGTGGAAATGTAATAATTTCCCTATGATTGGATCATTTTCTTGTTTCAAATAAATTGATGATTTCTGGAGATTAATCAACTTTTGTGTGTAGCTTCAAATAGCTTGAGAGATGCCTTTTTCATTAGTTGTAGTCCCATTTCCAAAGTTCATTAAATCATATACAAATCGGAGGTATGTAAATTATAAATCTCTAGTGACTCAATTTCCTTTTAATCCATGTGTGTCCGAGTTATGTATATGTGATCCCTTTGCCACTAGGAGAAAGAAGAGGGGTGGGGGAACAAGAGGAATTTTGGGTAAGATTGTTAAGAGGTACAAAATATAATCCTTGGGTTATTGTTATATATATATATGTAATTACTGGATATTGATGTTAAAATCGAACACCTATAACACATAATAATATGGTAAGGCAATTTGATTTAGATAGTGCTCTATTGACACTGTAATTTAAAATTGCGCTTATGATTGTTTTAAGGCTAAATTTAGATTGCACCTTATTGATAAATTTCTTTTAGACATGTTATGATGGGCTTGTGACAGATGAATAAAATAGACGATAATTATCTACTACCTTGACTTGACGATTGAGCGGGTTAATGGCGAATTCGTTTGGCTTGCGCTTCCGTTGAGGGTGTTGTGGTTCCTTTAAATAATGTTGTACTTGGTCTGTAAACCTTATTGTGCATTATCTGCTTGTGTTGGGTGGGATGTAGACACCTCCATGTTCCGCAGAATATTCGCCAACCCTAAGACCTTAAATGGTTAAAATCGATGAGAACCTGGGCTTGAGCGTTGCTTATGTGTCTTGGAGGTCCTAACCATTGCAGGGTAGGATGGGCGGGTAGTCAGTCTTATTATTTTTTTCTTTGGTTGATTGTTGTTCATTGCTGGAAGATGTTGATGTGCGTCTTAGATCTTTATGTTGATATCGCAGTTGCATGTGTCATGATTCGTCGTCATGTGGCGGCGTAAAGTAGAATGTCTTGTTACCCTCGTACACACGCACACAAAAAAAAATAAAAAAATTGCACTTGTTATAAGAGGTTTGTCATCATAACGAGGAGGATCGTTACATATGGTATCAGAGCGGGTTCAACCTGCGACTTGGGGTCACTATGGCTTTCATTGACATGATTTGATTATACTGTTGCTAATCGAGTTGATTGTGTGCATGCAAGTAATCATGGTTAGAGGACGCCGCGGAGGCAGACGATGGGGTGCAAGGGGAGGAGGCATGACGCCTCCAGTAGCATCCACGCCTGAGGGATCAAACCCATAGGGAGACGAGCAGGTTCTCAGGCAGGAGTAGATAGTAGTTGGCGATGTAGTCGGAATGATGAGATCTTTTCAACAAATGTCTGAGGCACTGATCAGTCATTTGGACAGAGATGAGGCCAGAGCGTCGGCACCCGTTGAGGTTCTGCTGCGCGCACTGGTCGTTACTGGTAGCATTCACCGTGAACTCGAGAAGGTCAAATTTCCCGAGTTATTTGGTGCCACGGATGGCGCAGCTGCCGAGGCGTGGTTGGAGAACATGGCGATGTGCTTCGCACTTTGTGATTATACCTCCAACATGAAGGTTTGCGTGGCAGTATTTCAACTAAAGGGTAGTGCTCTTCTATGGTGGAAGACGCTCCTACCGCAGCTGAACATGGTCGTTGAACACATGTCATGGGAACTGTTCGAGGAATGGTTCCAAGAGATGTACCTTTCAGAGGAATTCATTGAGCATCAACTCAATGAGTTTAACGCCCTACGACAGGGAGGTCGTATGGTGCCCGAGTATGAGGCCCATTTTATGGAGTTTCTCCAGTATGCTCCGCACCTTAACAATGAAAAACTTAAGGTCAACAGGTTCGTGTTCAGCCTTAACGGTAGGCTTCTTGAAAAGGTTAGGATTTTGATGCTTCAAACCTTGCATGATGTCGTCCAGAAGGCCCTCATAGTAGAGGAGGAGCTTATCAGTGGGGGTCAGACCAGGACTCCAGCGAGACCAGTAGGGAAAGTTCCATCTGGGACACAGTAGCACCAGACACTAGCGAGACATACATTGGGATATCATGGCTTCCAAAGGGGATCCACTTTCACTACACCCCGATGACCAATGCCTCAATAGTGGGCACCTTACTGGGGACCACAACATCAGCATCAATGTTGCCCGCAACAGTAGCAGTTTAGGCCTGTTCATCAGAACAGACCAGGGTTCCAGGCCGGTGGGTCGTCATCTTCTACTTCGGGTACCAGGACTACTGGGCCAAAGAAGGGGTGTTGGACATGTGGGGAGAAACACTACCAGCACGACTGTCATGTGGAGAGGACCAGAGCATCCAGATTAGTCGGACCCACTACTATGGGAGATATGGGCAAGGCCCATCAGCTTCATGTAGCGGTGAATAATCGCCAGGATGAGCATCAGTCGACTGTGCTCAAGACGACAGGTACCGTCACTGACCAGACCCTTAGTGTTTTGATAGATCTCGATGCTACTGAGAGTTTCGTTTCTAGTGCAGCACTAAAAAGGATTAAGGTAAAGGCAGTCGAACAAGATGACTTTAGCTTCGTAGAGATAGCTTCGGGAGCCAAACAAAAGGTTGGATGAAAGGTTACGGGCTATGCCCTTAACCTGGGAGAGTTTTTCACAAGGACCAACCTATAAGTCACAATCTTAGGATCTTATGATGTCGTGATTGGTATGGATTGGTTGGAATTGCATGAGGCGATACTCAACTATAAGACAAAACAGTTGATCTTGGTCAACGATGGGGGACAGAGACATGTGATTGTAGGATGGAACCAAGGAGTTTCCTTGAGGTTCATCTCTTCCTTACAGCTACGAAAGAGTATGCGCAAGGGGTGCAAGATTTATGCAATCTTTGCGTTAAATGAGAAGGGAGTAGTAGAAGGTCTAGAACACCTTCCGGTGGTGAGAGTTTTTGTGGAGTTATTTCCGGAGGAGTTACCTGGGATGCCGCCGGAGAGAGATTTGAGGTTTACCATAGACCTAAAATCGGGGACTGAACCGATAGCAAGAACGCCTTATCAGATGTCAACCCCAGAGTTACAAGAGTTGAAAATGCAACTAAAGGAGTTTCTGGACCTAGGACTGATACATCCTAGTGTGTCACTGTGGGGTGCACCGGTTATTTCAATATGAAAGAAGGATGGATCATGGAGGCTTTGCATTGACTACCATCAACTGAACAAGGCCACGATCAAGAATCAGTATCCCTTTCCGAGAATTGATGATCTGTTCGATCAAATGAAAGGTGCGATGGTGTTCTCCAAGATCGATTTGCGATCAGGGTATCACCAGTTGCGGATCAAGGAGGATGAAGTCCCTAAGACCACCTTTAAGATGAGGTTTGGACATTACGAGTTTACTATTTTACCATTTGTACTGACAAACTCCCCAGGGGTATTTATGAGTTTTATGAACGGGGTGTTCCATGAGTACTTAGAAAAGTTTGTCTAAGTATTCATTGATGATATTTTGATCTACTCTCGGATGACGGAGGAGCATGACAAGAACTTGTGCTTGGTACTATAGTGTCTGCGAAAGCACAAATTGTATGCGAAGTTTTCCAAACGCTCTTTTTATCAATCGAAGATTCACTACTTAGGGCATGTCATCTCCAGCGAAGGCATCGTTGTGGATCCAGCGAAGGTCAAGGCTATTATAGAATGGCCTGCGCCGATGAATGTCATGGAAGTGTGTAGCTTTATGGGTTTAGCAGGATACTATTGACAGTTTTTCAAGGGATTTTTGAAGATAGAAAATCCGATCACAGAATTGCAGAAGAAAAACAAGAAGTTTGTTTGGACCGAGAAATGTGCGGAAGCATTTTGGAGGCTTAAGGAGTTGTTGACAGTAGCGCCAATACTAAAGGTCCCTGACATGGACGTATAATTCTTGGTATGCACAGACGCATCCAAGGAAGGTTTAGGCAGAGTCTTGATGCAAGACGGTCGAGTGATTTCTTACATTTCGAGGAAACTGAGAAGGCATGAGGAGAACTACGCGATGCACGATTTGGAGTTATTAGCTATCGTTTATTCCTTGAAGGTTTGGAGACACTACCTTGTTGGATAAAATTTTGAACTAAGGATTGATCATTGTGGACTACGACACATATTTACGCAAAGTGACCTGAACGCACGATAGTGACGTTGGTCAGAATCACTTAGCGAGTACGAATTCAATATTACTTACATAAAAGGAACAGTGAACTGAGTGGTGGATGCTTGGAGTCGGAGGCCACACATCTTTTTGGTGTTGCCTCTTCAGACGAATCTACGTGAAAAGATTCTAACTCTACAACATGACGACGACTGGTACAAAGAGGTTGATGGTTTTATCAGACAAAACACAATGATGGTACCACAATTTGAGGGATTTTCATTTGATAGCATTGGTTTATTGAGGTTTAAAGGTCATATTTACGTACCGCCAAATGATGAGTTGAGGGTGTTAATCGTGAGTGAGGCTCATAGAGCAATTTACATGGCTCACCCGGGAGTCATGAAGATGAGGGTAGACCTTAATCCATTATTCTTCTGGAAGGGAATGAAGGCCGACATAGTCAACTATGTGGCCAAATGTCTAGAGTGTCAGCAGGTAAAGGTTGAACATAAACACGCAACATGATTACTTCAACCACATTCCATTCCAGAATCGAAATGGGAGTTTATTTCGATGGATTTTATTGTTGGATTGCCACTGATGGAAAGGAGACGTGACTCGATTTTTGTATTAGTAGACACTCTAACGAAGAGTGCTCACTTTATTCCTATGCGTACAACGTATCAGGAACCTGACATAGCTAGAGTTTTTATCAGTGAGATTGTGAGGCTGCATGGCATGCCTAAGAGGATTATATCCAATCGAGGATCGGTGTTTACAGGACAATTTTGGATGAGTTTCCAAGAGGCCTTGGGAACCCAACTTAACTTTAGTACTATGTATCATCTGAAGACTGACAGACAGACTGAATGAACGAACCAAACCTTGGAAGACATGTTGTGCATGTACGTGATGGACCAACAAAAGCGTTGGGAGGAATTCTTTCCACTAGTGGAATTCGCTTACAACAATAGTTACCAGAGCACCATTAAAATGGCGCCTTTAGAGTTTCTTTACGGGCGACCGTGTTGGACGCCCTTGAGTTGGGATCGGCTTGAGGATAGGGTCCTGGTGGGACTAGAAGTGATCCAAGAAATGGAAGAGCAAATGCAAACCATAAGACAAAGGATTAAAGAAGCGCAGGATCGACAGAAGAGTTATGCTGATGCACACCGAGTCGACCGTAGTTACGAGGTCGGTGATCGAGTCTTCTTCCAGGTAAAACCACATAAGAGTTCGATTCAGTTTGGGAAGGGAGCTAAACTGTCTCCTAGGTTCGTGGGACCTTTCGATATTGTGGAGAGAAAGGGGCCCGTGGCCTATCGACTAGCCTTGCCTGATTCTTTGAGGCGTATGCATGATGTTTTTCATGCATCTGTTTTGAGACATTATATTAGTGATCCTACGCATGTTATTGACATGAGTTCCTTGTAGGTATCGGAAGAGGGAGCGCTCACGGTTGAGCCGGTCTGCATCTTACTATTTTGTGGTCAGTGTTTTGGTTGGGTGTTACTATTTCTTGGTTTGGATCTTCATGCTTCTGCATTACTCTTCGTGTTGTATTATCCCGAATGTGGAATATTGGTATTTAAATTATTGATGTATAGTTTTATAGTCATTGACAATCACTATTTTAGTTAATGAGTAGTGGTATATACATGGATGCGTTTTAGTGGCGAATTTGTTCTGCATTAGATAGATATATTACCTCTATTATTTAAAGAGATAAGGAAAAATTTTGAATTCATCAGATAATGGATGTAATTGTGAATTCATAGAGAATGGATGTGGTATCTTCATAATTAATTAATGGTGGTGTAGTTTTTTCCCGTTGACATGTTGGACAACTGAGAGGGGGGGGTGAATCAGTTGTTACCATGCTTAAACAATTATGCTTCTTTTAAACGCTTTGCAGAAACACTGAATGATGATCACAATAATGCAGGGAAATAAACAATGGCACATTCAGCATCAGTCACATATATGAGAAACACAGAGACAGATATTTCCCGAGGAAACCCATACATTGTAAAAACCTCTTTTTTTTATATGATAAGTAATAGTTACATTCTTTACATTATCAT
>ML776787.1:306592-318516 GCA_009831015.1 Picea engelmannii | reverse complement strand
ACACAATGCACATGAAACAAAGAGCACTACTAGGGAGGGATTGTAAGACACAATCGTCAAATATGACCCACCCCCCACACACATGTACAGAATATAACATCTACCCAACAATATGTCTCACCCTTTGGGTCATCCAATTAGTGAAAATGGAAACATCCTAGGAAATTGGATCTCTCATCCTATGGATCGTCTGATCTATGACAAGTGGTGAGCTCCTGGGCCATCATATCTCTCACGCTATGGACTATCTGATTCTTGGTACTTATTTATTTTCAATATTTGACTACAGGATTGTTGGTCTATGAAACTTTTCCTATTCTTGTGACCTCATTTTTCTTATCGATTATTGACACTTAGTTAATTTTTCAAACTCCTACCATGGGCCTCTTACACTTAGTCAATTTTCAAACTCTCACCATGGGTTCGTGGGTCCGCATTCATTTATTCACATACTCATGATTCTCTATTGTACTCACTATCTCCATGTTGTATTAGTATTTAGTCATTTTTCAAGATATATTTTTTTGACGTTGCAGATGAGGTGGCTTCCATGTGGATGTCTTCTTCATGTACACTAGGTGACATGACATCGATACATGCCCTGACACATGGAACAACATGTTTCATCACTAATGTTGACTTCCTATGATGTAACATTCATCTGACTGGACACGTGGTGCTTACGTGATTTCTATCATGGTTTTGACATGGATGAGTTGGCCCACCAAGTATTGAACCCCAAACTTTGATTTTAATCGTTGATGTCTGGAGATGAATGGTCAGGATTTATTCTATTATCAGTCCACAATTCTCTATGCCAAAATTTAACACATTTCGCAGGGTTCCATGAATCTTCATTCACATTCAAACTATGTCCTTTCACATTTTCATTATAAGCCCTTTGAACTCAATTTTACCAACAAATGTGGGATACATCATTTTGCAGAAATATTCTACCGTGCCTTAATATTTTTACTTCGACTTCCTTTCCAGACTTATTATCTCTCAGGTTTGTATCTCATTTAGCTTTCAACTGTGATCTCTCATCAATTCACCACCAAGGCTTAGGCACATATCCCTTATATGCACATAACTTATTCCTCTCTGTCGTCGAGCTTCAACAAGCTATGATCACTCTTATATATAACTATTCACTTTTTGAATCTCATCTAGTCTGATTCTCATTCTGGATGCTTTTGGTCCATTTCTCTTTAATCCTTCATGTTTGCACACAATTATATTGTTGTTATAGCATTTTCGTTCCTCTTGTATTCAATCGCACACAACCACGCATGATTCTTCTTGATCTCCTCTTTCGTTATAGTAGTTTGGATGCTTTCTCTTTCCATCCATGGATGCATGTTAGTGGTGTGGGTTCGATCCTTGGACCTTTCATTTCCAGGGTCATTTTTTATTGTTCATAGTCTACCTGTCTTGATTTTATTAGGGAGTCATTCATCACCATAACACATAAATAATTTAATCAATGATAATTAAATATGTAGAAACTTGTAAACTCATAGAGACATAGTCTCCCCCTATTGTTGACAACATCCAATGTCCCCCTTCCTGTGATATCAATGACATCCTTTGACATCAATGACAACAACATTTCCAGCAAGGTCCTCATCAAATTTTTTCTTTAACCAATTAGCCATGTGATTTCCCTATTATAGACAGAAAGGAGACATAGTTAAAATAATGGGAACAAGATATTCAAGTCGATAACCATGAAAACAGAATGAATATCTTGCAAGGAATATTGTTAAACCAATTACTAATAAAATATTAAAATATTGTTACATGTAAATTGTGCTCAATAAATTATAAATATTATTGTATCACCTATCATTATTTCAGGATGATTTGATTTTGGCAGCTAATCTAAAGAGGCTCCCTTCAAAACAAAATTTTCATGTTTTGAACTCACCCAAATTTTACCAAACATGAATAGAGTACACATCATAATCCCACATACAACCTTATTCCTACCAGTCCCATTCTTTGACTAAGAATAATCCTTGACCACACAATATTTGATAATTTTGTATCCAAATATCAACATGCTAGGATGGGATGGATTCTACTATTTCTCGAATGATTTATCCAAAAGTTCAAAAACCCAAAATTATCTCCTCCTTTACCCAAATTGTTTTTCTTATCACACAAACACACACAGAAACCTTTTATGGTCTGCGATATGAATAAACAACTCATTTCCCAAAGGAATGTGATATTTTCACGTGTATTCATCCACATCAAACACCAACACCATGTTTAAAGGTGAAATCGAGGAAAGAGCCATCATAGGAATCAATGATTTCCTATTGGTGAGAGCCCCTAGTACAAACGTTTTTACTAATTTTGATCCATCCCGATATATTTTCCAGGCACCTCCTTTAAAGTTGTATACAAATGTAATAATTTTGGAGATAAACATTTTTACTTTCTGTCAAAAGATAATTTTGTGAGTACTTTATTTTTATATTTAAAATGCAACCAATTGTAACCCTAAAACACAGTGGTTTTCGAATTTTGAAAAAAATGCGACCAATTGTAATGTTACTATGAAAAATATATGGAGAATCAAATCAACCCATAAAAGAACAAACAATTATTCAAGACCAATCCATAATTTTTTTTTATCATATTAAATCTAAGTGTTTCACGATGATTTTATTTTTTAGCCAATGTAAAGGGGCTCCATTCAAAAAAAAAAAATATTGTTTATAACTTGCCCACATTTTTCCGAAGATGAAGTGAGTACAAGTCATAAGCCTAGGAAAATTTGTGTTTTTCTAACCTAGAGCTGTAGTCTTCAAAGGAAAATGGAATACAAAAATCCAACTTGGCGACAAATGAAACAGGTTGAACCACTACATGTGTCATAATAAATTAAATCCCATGTAATATAACATAACTATTATATGGCGTAACATAACTATTATATGGCGTATCGTATTCATACATAAAAAACCATTAACAAGATTTTCTTAATATTTTGTAAATGTTATTATGGACATTCGCAAAAATATTTTCTTTTACATACAAGTCATATGCTTGAGGGTTTGTTTTATTTGTTTCATCTCAGATCATTGGTGTTCCCAATGTTGAAACCTGTAGAAAGTATTGAGATTCCATAAATAGGGGTTAGGGGCATAGCTTATATGTGTTAGGCTAGAAGCTACATGCACCAATATTTATTGTGGATCATTGATAAATAGTAGAATATAAGTTATTTGAATGATATTATTCTATTAGAAAAATTGATGATGATCCTTTCTTTATCTACCTCTTTCAGTTTTACTTATAGGAACTAGGAACAAATTAACTTATTTTCAACTATATCTCTTGTTTATATATTAACACAACCATTAAAAAAATATAAATGTAGTGTCTCCCACCCCCATTATAATTTCAAACATTAATACACTTTAATAATCTAATTTGGTTGTACAATGGAGTGGAGGGTGTTACTAAAATTGAACTCAACTTGTAACATGGTAGTAAAATGGCATAAGAAATCTTTGGTTGCATGCAATTCCATCTCAAAGGACAAGCTTTGCCCAATCTATTTTCTTCATGCTTGAACTATCATTTCAGTATGGAAATGAATACATTCAATCCATGGATATGGATAGTTTTGTCTTACTGAAAACATAGAGACGCAAACACAAAAGATAATATGTCTTTAGTAAGGATGTATGAGAGGTTAATTTGATTTCATATCCCAAGATTGGATTCCTACCTTATTGACTACTTGATCGAGACTTATTTCAATAAGAACTTAAAGAATAGGAATGGTTTCTTCTAGAACTGGAAGAAGGAATGTCAATCTGCCAACAGGCTTGATTTCTATCAACGAAATGCTAAATGAAGTATAATATCCAAAGTCGTGTCCCATAGCATCTGAGGAAATAGTTTATCCCATAAAGAAACAAAGATTCATAATGGTAGCTTATACCTACAAAAAAAATCCCCTTTTTTCTTTTCGTTTTTTGTTTATTTCATTCTAGGCCTCGATATCATATACAACCCAACTTCATTGCATCACAGAAGGTGACTCTGGATGAAGAACTTTGAATCCTTGAGTTGTTTGGATAGTCTACTGAATTCTAGAATGGGGTTGCACCTTCCATGGTATGACCATCGTAGAAGGTGACTCCGAATTAAGAACTTTGAATCAATGAACTGTTTGGAGAGTCCACTAAATTCTAAAATAGGGATGCACTTTCCATGGTCTCACCATCGATAGAGTAAGAGGTATGTAAGGATGGGGCATGTTCAGGTCCCTCTATAACCATGGAATCTATAACCAAATTTTAACTCCTCATCACGATTTTCCTCGATGAATTATCCAATTGATTCCCCTATTATAGATGGAAAGGAGATGTAGTTAAAATAATTGGAAAAGGCTCTTCAAGTCAATAACCATAAAAAAGAGATTGAATATCATGTAATGAATCTTGATAAACCAACTATTAACAAAATATTCAAATATTGTTACAAGTAAAATGTATAGAATAAATTACAAATATTATTGTATTACATCTCAACATTTCATAGTGATTTGATTTTGGTAGACAATCTAAAAAGGCCCCCTTCAAAACATTTTTTTCCTATTTCGAACTTGCCAAAAAAAATCCCAAGATGAAGGGAGTATAGATCATAAGCCTACATACACCCTTCTTCATTCCAATCCCATTATTCTACCGATACTAATCCATGACATCAAAATAGTTGATAATTTTTAATCCAAGTGTCAATAGGTCGGGATAGGATGGATTTTGCTAGTTCCTTAGTGCTTTACCCATAAGTTGGAAAAACCAAAATTATCTCTTCCTTTTCCCAATTTAATTTTTTTTCTTATCACACACACACATACCTCCTATGGTATGCAATATGAATAAAAAAATCATTTTCCAAAGGAATGGGACAATTTCACATGTATCCATCCACATCAAACACCAACACCATGTTTAGAGGTGAAATTGAGGTAGTGCAGAACCATCATAGGATTCATTCATTCATTATTTGCTGAGAGACCCTAATAAAAAAACTTTTACTAATTTTGATCCATCCCAGTATCAAAATTTGGAAAATAAAATTTTACTAATTTAGTAATTCTGGAAATAAACTTTTACTAATTTAATTATTCTAGAAATAAACATATTTACGGTGTCAAATAATAGTTTTGTGAGTACTATATTTTTATATTTAAAATGCAACTAATTTTAACCCTAAAACTCAATTGTTCTCATAATTTGAAAAAATACAATCGATTGTAGTGTTATTATGAAAAATATATAATCAATCAAATCAACCCATAAAAGAACAAAAAATTATTCAAGGCTAATCCATAAACAATATTATTATATTACATCTCAACATTTCATAGCAATTTGATTTTGGTAGCCAGTCTAAAGAGGCTCCATTCAAAAGAAAATTTTCCTATTTCAAACTTATCCAATTTTTTCCAAATATGAAGTGAGTATGGATCATAAGCCTAGGAAAAGTTATCTAGCTAACTTAGAGTTGTAATCTTCAACAGAAAATGGAAAACAAAAATCCAACTTCAAGGAAAATGAAACAGTTGGAACCACTATGTCTTCCAGAATAAATTAAATCCCATCTAATATAACATAACTATGATATGCCATATGGTATTAGTACATAAAAACTATTAGCAAGATTTTCTCAAGATTTTGTGAATGTTGAGAGATATCATGGGTTGTCGCACAACAAATGTTATTTTACATGCAAGGCATATGCTTGAGAGTTTCTTTTCTTTGTTTCATCACAGATCATTCGTCTTCCTAATGCTAAAACCTATAGCAAGAATTGAGATGCCTTAAATAGGGGTCAGGGGCATAACTCACATGTGTTGGGTTGGTAGTTATATGCACTAATATTTTTGGTGGATCATTGATAAAGAGTATAATATAATTTATTTGAATGATCCCATTTCACTAGAAAATTTCATGATGATTCTTTCTTTACCCACATTCTTCAATTTTATCTATAGAAACTAGGAACTATCTTCTTTGCAACTATCTCCCTTTTTTATTTATGAACACAACCATTAAAAAAAATATCAATAAAATATCTTCCCATAATAATTTCAAACATTATACACCCTTCCTTTCTTGGAAGGTATCCGAAAGTTTCATTATAAAACCTAGTAAGAAGAACTCGATAAATACTCATGGAAATCCAAGAGAAGCATAAGCATCGATTCCATATTAAAGCATGAAAGAATCAACCTAAAGAAACAACTTGTTTCCTTAAGGTTATGCCTTTATGGACAATGAACATAAGAATCCTATATTTTAGTTCCTAGTTAGTAATTAATGTGTTTCGAGGAAAATCATAAGGGTATTTTTATGCAAAATTTCTTGTTCTAATTCAATGATAATTTAAAATATAATATTTTCAAAAATAAATTAAAATGTGTATTTTGTATTTTGAGTTAATATAAAACATGTGAAATATTTGACTAGAATAGATTTTGGATCGACTATAGTCATTGCTTATATGAATGATTGAAGCTAAATTTGGAATGACTTATACATCCAAACATTCAAAGCTTGAAACTAATGGTGAAACATAACATGGTTATTCAACTACCTAAAATTGTGCCCCCTAATGTAGTACATGAAGGATGTATGCTTGGTAAGCATCATCAGTATCACTTTAAAACAAGTAAAGTAGTATCATTTTAAAACAAGTAAAGTTGGAGAGAAAAAACTCAGCTAGAATGTGTCTATAGTAATATGTTTTCCTTGAACAAAACATCACTATAATGTGTGAGGTATATTTCTTGAAGAATAAGATTTGTTTCTCTAAAAATATCAATAAATTTAGGGCATTTGTGGAGAATCAATGTGATATGTCTATAAAATGTTTAAGATCAGATAATGATGGAGAATGTGTGGGAAAACTATTTCAAGACTATTTGTCCTTGCATGGTATCTCTTTGCAAATATCTATAACTTACACATATTAGTAGAATGAAGTTGCAGAAGGAAAAACCATAGTTTGGAAAAATTGGCATGATGTTTCCTTCAGGACAAAGGTCCATCAACTTGGTTTTTGGAAAAAAAAAATGTTTACTATTCAAATTATTTACTAAACTGTATTTTGACTAAAATCATTTGTGATATGACCCCTATCAAGAAATGGAGTGGGAAAAAATCTTCAATTATAGACCACACAACATTTGGATGTATGTTGTGAGTGTACATTTCAAGTTATTGTAGAAATAAGGTGAATACAAGGAGTCACGCTTGCATCATGATGGCATACTCTAAACAATTGAAGGCCTATATATATTCTTTGATGACAATACCTTAGGTAATAATCTATTGAATTCATATTTTCTTTTGATGAGGAGTGGTCTTTTGAAATGGTGATAGAAATTGGATCAACTTAGTATCATATTACAACAGTGATTGGATATCCAACTCATCTACCTAATTCAACTTATAGTTTATCATGAACTATAGAATCTATAGCCCTAGAGGAGACACACTTATGAGTGTCAATAACCTATGAAAAAACATTTTTGTTTTTTCTACATAGGTATGTCTCATTCACTTGGGACCAAGTTTCATGAATTATGACACTTGTCTCCTTCACTCTATTATACCATTCTTTTATTCATTTTTGTAGAAGTTTCATAATATGAAAAACACACCAAAGAAATATATTATAAAAAGAGAGGAAAAATAATCAATATCTTTATGTTAAATTTATTTAGTTATGGTATTTTTTTGTGTTTCCCTTAAACGAATCACATACTTAATTCTTTTATCTCATCAATTGGGAATTGATAGTTCCTTATTATTTATACCATGCCTTGAGTTCATTATCGAACTCATCCTCACTAGTTATTTTTTAATTTTTCATGGAGATATGCATTAATTCCTCGTATGCTAAGTGTTTATATCATTGGATTCCATTTGGAATTAGTCTCTTTTCAATTCATTTGTTATTCCCTAATTTTGTTCAAGGAAAGTTTTGAGTTGATAACATGTTTTCACCAATCAATCTTTGGGTCAAATCAAATCTCAATTTACATCCACATCCAATGATATTATTATCTTGTGATAGTGTGGAAGGACTCATCATTTCCTTCTCATTAGTAGGATTGCATCTATCCATTGTAGCACATTGCACTAGGGGATATACCTACAGATCAAGAGGACCCTGAGACTTACTTTCATCACTGATCAATTTTTTTGCACTGAACAAATCAAATTCACTAATATCCATTGCCAGAGTGGTTCCATCTATGTTAAAATTCACGGAATTTACTCACACTAGTGGGATCATGTAGTACATTGGATTTCATTTTCATCTTTAGTGAAACATATTAATTTAGAAATGATTTACAATACTAATTGTTAACTAGTGGGTATTTCTCTCATGATATTTTCATTTGGCGACGAAGAAGGTCATAATAAATGGTATAATAACTCAAATTTCATGTCCAATACCTAAAACCATCTATTGGTATTATCTTATTTTGGTTGATGTGGGAAGCATTGTGACACTCCTAACATATATCCTCCTATCGACTCTAACCATTTTAGTATAAGACTGGGATCTAGAGAACCTTTTAGTACCTTCAAAAGTATATTTATTTGGTATTATCTTATTTTGGTTGATGTGGGAAGCATTGTGACACTCCTAACATATATCCTCCTATCGAATCTAACCATTTTAGTATAAGAGTGGGATCTAGAGAACCTTTTAGTACCTTCAAAAGTATATTTATTACTGTTATTTTTCCTCATATTTGACACTAGGTTTTCATCAACGTCCCCTAATTAGTTGATTCTTTCAAGGGCTCAACTTCAATAAATATATTCAAACTTGTTCGAATGTTATTTGAACCTTGGTATGCATTATCATTATTAGTGGGTTTCCTTGCATCTATCAATGATATAGATTAATCACGTGTGACCAAATGATGATGATTATACCTCGATAGTTTTTTTCACGTGGTGAGGATTAATGGCATTGGGTTTTGGTGGCATCCCTCATTGATTTTATCACTTGGGTTATTTTATAATACCACCCTTTACATTGCATTGGTACTAATAAGGACCACATCACCTACATTATGTCCTGAGTTATCATCTCAATCTACACATACATATATCCATTGTGTATATATTGCTAGTTATGACCTTATGTTTATAATTTATGCACTATTTATTTTATTCACAAACATCATTCTATATTTTTTAAATCTAATGGATTTGGATTTGTAGTGTACTAGATTTGAAAGCTATGTTTGTATTTTCTATGTAAGCATGGGTATGTCCACCTTGGGGAAGAGAGTTTTCTAATACATTGTCTTTTGTTTGTAGGTGATTCTCTAATATAGGTATTCATTGAATTCACCTTGGTTTTATGAAAAATCATCTCTCTAGATGATAATGTATTTCAATCATCATGCTCCATTTTGACCTAAGATATTAGGGTGCAATGTTTATATAGACAATCTGGTCACTCCTATGCCAAATTTATTAGGATATAGATACATACCTTTAGTCTCTATCACTTATATGATTTGGATTTATCTTTTTCTTTCCTTAGACAATTTTTCCATATTCCCATTGTCTAACTTGACACAACCTCGAGACATTGAAATTTTACCCTAAAATTGTTTTTGTGTGTCTGCATTATGTTAGTTAGAAACATGTGTTCATATTAAAAAATGTATCAATAAATACATAAACTGTATGCAAAATGGATGGGACCTGAGTGACACATAAGGGTTAAAATACTTGTACATCTCAAATTGAGACCCTAAACAAACTCGACCACCTTTATCCTAATATAGATTTAGAATTTTAGGTTTGAAAGTATTATCTTTCCATAGTACCTTTGAGAAATGATAGGATAAATATTTGATCATGTCGTTTTAATCCTTTAAAATCCCATAATCTCTTTTCAAGTTGTATGTATATGTTTTCTATAGTTATTTAGAGCCTATCTTCATGGATCCCTTTCACAATCTCCTAAAACCATGGTGAGAGATGGAAGATTGAAGAAGATTGAGAT
This sequence comes from Picea engelmannii, assembly GCA_009831015.1. Classification (NCBI taxonomy): domain Eukaryota; kingdom Viridiplantae; phylum Streptophyta; class Pinopsida; order Pinales; family Pinaceae; genus Picea; species Picea engelmannii. Next base: position 308,442 of record ML776787.1, on the reverse strand, counting down.
GTGAGGAGTATAGGCTTAGGGGAAGAGGTCACTTCCAAAGAAAACCTGTATAATTATTGTTATAACATATTTATTTACGAAATATAGGTCTCTCTTATTTACCCAACATAAATTATTTGTTATATGAATTCATTTATATTCATGGTTTATTTATGTAGTCAAATTCATGAAATTGTATTCTTGTTTACATTCGAAGTTTAATATGAAAATTTGATTGAGTTACTCTATAAGAATCCTCTAGACAAAGATAAAAGGTGGTGTTCTATGAATGTGTGGAATTTGTCATGAAATTGCATTCTTATTTACATTGAAAGTTTAATATGAAAATTTGATTGAGTTACTCTATCAGAATCCTTTAGACAAAGATAAAGGTGGTGTTCTATGTATGTGTGGAAGTTGTCTAAAGAGATTTGGATCTGAGATCTCATCCTTGTATTTAGTATACACAACAAAGGATTAAGAATCTATTCATGTGTATCTTTTTTTTATTCACTTGAATTTTTCAATTTTTCTATCGATCTTAATAAAGGAAATAATATTTTTATTTTCTATGCTCTGACAACAAGGTTCCATTGACCCCTTATTGGAAAATTGAATATTTGATACATAATTTCCATCCAACAACTACATGATGCTATCAACTTAGTAGTTTCTTCCTCTATTTCCACATTATAAAACATTTTTGTTATTAATGACTCCATTATCCTAGTTAATCTCTTCATCATCGGGGGGCACTTACTAAAATAATTTCAAAACACTTACCTTTGTGGAATTATAAAATCACCCCTATATTTACAATGTGCCTCACTTGAATATTATTCATATATTCACAATGTGGTAAATAAATTTATAATTATTGATAGTCCCTTGTGAAAATTTTATCATTTATCTTAATAAATTGCATTAATAATTAAAAATTACATTTGACGTGTTATTTTAAGTTTCCTACCTCGTTATTTATCATTATACAAAATTAGATATTGGAAAAAATACATATGTTCTTTGTTTATATTTTCAAATCTTTAAGAGTTACCCCCATTCCCTTCTTGTATTGGAGTAACAATGCTTGTGAATTGTTGTTCATTTTCATCCATTATTTCATATTTTGTTTCTTCTTCTCCATCCCCCTATAGCCCTAAAAGGATACCAATTTCTTGAACTAGTTGGTGGGCAAGGACTTGAATGTCCCGATTTTATGTAACTTCCATGGAATCTATCATATTTTTCATCTCGTGTATATCTTTATTCAACTCATTTATTAATGTTTCTTTGATTAATATTGTTTTGTTTTCTACCTCTTCTATTATTTCTATATGTTTCTACATGAATCCATTGACCTTTACTCAATAACACATTCTTTTGATTCCTCTACATAGATTGAAATAAATATCATGTACTCTTTTTCTCTGAACTCCAATTGGATTGCACATGAATAGAATTCCAACATGCCATCCCTTACCTACATATTTATTATGCCATGGGTGAATTGACTAGGTTTTACCAAGACTATTGACTAGCTTTGCATCTTCTTCACGGAATGCTTGTTGTCACGACCTCTTCCATTCTAGAACATCATTCTATTATTAGTTACATTAAGGGAGGAAAGTAGGCACCTTAAATGTCCTTCTTGTGTCTTTTTTTCTGGAACATGATTCAATAACCTTAACTACTACTATAGTGAAAACCAATAACCATTGGTAGACCAAAAATTTGTAACCTTAACATGGTTAATGAAACCCTTCAATTCTCTAATTTACATTTCTATTATAATTATTTCATACATAAATAAGTTCACTAAATAATGATTATGAATTTTAAGTTAAATTATTATGTACTTCATTCATTCATAT
>ML776787.1:270572-291060 GCA_009831015.1 Picea engelmannii | reverse complement strand
TGATAGTGTCGGTTAGTTGTTATGAATGTGTGAACCATGTTCTTGTTCTTTGTACCATAAGATACCTTAACTTCGGGACAAAGTTTCCTGAAGGGTGGGTGTATGTAACAACCCTTGATTATAAATTATAATTAATTTAATAATGTAATCCTAAAAGATTAGCTAAACTATATTTATTTATTAAAATAACCTTAACTAATTATTTGGTATTAATTAGTTATTCTTGATTATGATTAATTTAAGTATTATTAACTCATTAATCAATATGGTAAATAAATTAAGGTGGATAATAAAATATATTATTAATTTAAGTTACGTTCCCGAAAATGGAAGCATTTAATAATGGGATAAGATATTAGGTAAGGGAGTAAATGAAGGGAGCTTGGTGAAGGAGGGATAAGGGGGGGAAAGGAGTTTGGGGGGAGGATTATTCGGGGGGGAGTTGGCCATGGATTTTGGAGAGCTCGGTATTGCAGAGAGGGAGGTGAAACATTGGGAGTATTAGTGCACCGGTTGCTGGGGGTTTTGGGCATGGAGGGCTAGGATATCCGTTGATATCCTAGGGCTAGGAGCTAACTAGTCGGCAGGGAGGTCGGTTTTGGGTAGTGTTCTAAAGAAGCAGGAAGGAAGCAAGCGGCGAGCAAATAGTAGCATCAGGTGAAGGTAAGAATTATGCATTGTTTTGAATTAATTTGTTATTAAATTTTATTATATTGACGTAATTGCATACGAATGAGTTAACTTAGTAAAATTTCTTGAATGTTATGGAAGTTACTGTTATTTCATTATTGTGTTATGAAATTAGTTAGTTTATCAAAATAAATTGATGTAAAATGTAAATCCGGCCATTACATTAGTTGACCATGAATTTGACTCTGATCATAGATCTCTAACCCTAACTCTTAAATTTTACATGCACAAAAGCTCTGTTGAAGAGAACTCTAACAACCAAAGGAACTTACTTTTTGACAAACATAAAGTTGATATTTTCTTAAAATACTTAAGAAATGATTTAAAACTGATATCGTATCAGAAGAATATTGAATCTGATTATCATAATTTTACAATAACTCTCTCTACTTCCATTAACAAATTCTCTATTGAGGTGCTACAAAACAAAAATAAAACTAACCCTTGGTATGATAATGAATGTAAAAGTGCTAGAAATTCCATTAGAGATGCTTCCAATGCATTTTTAAAGTCTGTTAAGATAAATAGATACAAAAAATTAATTAAACGGAAAAAAAAAATACTAGATTATTAGAAAGAAAGAGAATTTTTTGCACCTATTTAAGATAGATCCTAAGAAATTATGTAGGCCAATTATAATTTGTAAAACTATATAAAATGATAGGATTTGCTTGAAGGATTGGATTTTCTACCTTAACAATTTGTATGAATCCCCTAATATCATGGAAAACATGCCAAATATGTCTATTAGGGTACTATAAATATAGGTAATTTGTTTGTTCAGTTATCTATTTTGGAAATCTGTTGGTAAGGTTTAGCCTATGAATCACTAGGTGTCATAGCCTAAAAATTTGTTGATCCAAGCAACCATTTATTTTTTTAAGTTTGATGGCCAAAACTAAGTATGGAACTTTGGGAGAGTTTTTGCATATGAAATTCGCTTCAGATCATATTGCAGGTGTTTTCATGGCTTAGTGCTTAGGAAATTTTTTACAATGGTATATATGCTTCTTCAGAACGACATCTAGATCAAAAGAGGGGCAGTGCAGAATGTTTCACTTGACACTAAAGCAAACTATCACATTCCACTCCATGATGACATTCTAGGATGGAACCTTATATTTTGGCCTAGGTGGATTATTTTTTTGTGCAAATTGTTGATTGTCGAAAGTCATTTTTGGTTTAACAGGATGTGTTAAAAAGTGAAGATCCAAAATTTACTTATTGTACTAGAAGATTACATGTTCCATCCCCTGTAGTGAGCAATGCATAAATTCTTGGAAAATTGGCCCTTACAACATCATCGTTTTCCTGATCGACGACCTTCATTGGTTTTTGACCCCCCCCCCACCTACCTACCTTTATCAGCGGAGGGGGGGTCCAAAAAGTTGTTTCCCCCCGCTCCGGCCCCACCTACATGGAATTCTCTCGTTTCTTTGCACCCCCCCTCTGTTTACCACATACCACCTACCCCGCCCTTCAAAATCTTCCTAACTCACTCCCGATACCACTCACCTCCCACCTACAATCCTCCTCTCCCTACACAACACTTGTGCCCACACTCCCGATACCGCTCATATTCCCACCTCTACCCCTCCTCTCCCTACACGACACATGTCCCCACAATCTTGATACCACTCACATTCCTGCCTCTACTCCTCCTCTCCCTACACGACACTTGTCTCCACACCTCCTATCCATTAGCCAATTAACCCCTTCCCTATGATCGTTAGTTGTCCCATAATGATCCTGTGACCCTAACAGATATCCCTGAAACCATAAAAACTCAGCATCCCCCCCCCCCTTACACTATTTATTGACTGAGAACCCATGAAGTATGAGATAATCTTGTTTGTCAGATTACCACCGCCATCACTTATTTTCAAATGCAAGCTAATTTCTCGGTGAAGTTATTCGAAGGACCAAAATAAATAAGTATGAGAGGACAATAAGCAGATTTTGTGGAGATAATTTCAACCTCTTTCTAGATTTCAAGGGCATGAAGACACCTAGCATCATAATATCAATAGTCAATCAACCAATTCCAGATTTCAATGCATGATACTTATAGGTGGTTCAACATTTCCAACAGATAAATTAGAGATATTATTATGTATACTTTTCCATAAATAGCCACAATCAGTGACAATTCACTCAAAAGTTAGAACAAAAGTTCAAAAACAATATATTTCAAAAATATCTACATGTTTGTAATAAATTTTATTCAGTATTTTCCATAAAATATTGGAGAATATATTGTAAATCAATTCCTTTTTGGAATTTGATATTAGTTTAGCATAATTCTATATATATGTTGCAATAGGACTTATAATGGGTTGGGACTTGTTCGACGGATAGGACTAGTATTATAAATTGGCCCACAGAGACACCATTGATCATATTTTCTAGTAATGCAGTGCATCTATTACAAGATACTTATGTCAACTTTGTTGGTGAAGTGCACTTTTCCCTGTTGATTTGTTTTCTTCTATTATCATCATTGTTTCCTAAATTATGAATTATTCTAAGAAGATAAAGGAAAGAATTTGTTTAAATGTACACTATGTCTCTGTCTTAAGAATATTTTTTGTGTTTTACACTAAAGATTAAAAGCAAAATTCTTAATTGCTCTGTTTTTTATTAGATTCCTAGACCTTTTCATCTTCTCCATACCTTAAAATTTTGAGGATCTAGTGAATTTACCTACCTTGCCTTGCAAAATTATCCTGTTAAACCTTATATTTGATCAATTCAAAACTGTGACTCCATTTTCTCAATGGGCCATCTTCACTGTTCCAAACAAACAGTTCAAATCAAACAAACAAACCTTGAACTATCATAACTAAGCTAATATTTTAATATAAACAAATCTAAATTTTACAGAGAGATCCCTATCTGAAGCTAGCAGGGCTAGATCCCAGTTTCCAAAGTGGTTTTTTGGTTACCTCTATCCATTTCTTTCACAGCCTTAATAAATTATAGAGAAATAACATAGTGGCGACCATACTGGGGAAGAAATGTTAATCTTCCTCGGGAAAGAGTATCAAGTTTCAGATATTTTTACTGATGGTGGATAGTCATCAGACATAGGAAGGATGAAATTATCCACCTAGCGACTCCATTCTTAGTTATACCTAGATGAAAGAATATCATGGAGAATCCACTGTCAGAAAGATTTATTGCTTGAGGAATTCACTAATGACTCCACTAGGGTAATGAAGAGCTTAGAATATGATACTATCTTTTCAAGGTATGCATGTTTAGATTTTTCACAGATTTATGGTTTCATGAATCCTTTACCCAAGGATGAATATTTTTTGAGAAATGGTCCAAAATTTAATGGAGATGATATGAGTTTGATTTGGGAACATTTATCAAATTTTCTTGATTTCACTAAGCTTCTTAGAGTAAAAAATGAATATGTTTTCCTTAGATTGTTTCACGATTCGTTCCAAGGAAAGTGTAAAAGTTGGGATGAAGGTTTTCCTGCTGGATCTATTAAAACTATTACAACTTTATGGATGGTCTTGTTGGAGACATGGATGGACTTTCTTGTGTCTAAAAATTTATCTTGAGGCTATCTTGAGGGTTATCATGAATAAAAATTTCTTGTGAGACATGAATATCTTGAGGGTTATCATGTTTTTTATGACCCGATGGCCAACTGTTTGGAGGAATTTTTCAGTTGGAACACTTGGCCATGTTTTCAATATAAATATCAAATCTGTTATCATTGGTTATTTGCATTACATCATTCAGTTTTGATTTTGATCAGGCATGATGAGGAAGCCCGATTATGGGATCAAATGTTGGATTAGATTCATTGGAACTTTTCCATTATCTAATTGAGTAATAACTATTAGCATATTAGAGTAGGAGTGTGTGAATAAGCTCGTCTTGGCAAGAATTTCTTTCGACAATTTTTTCAGTTTTGTTTCCATTTTCAGTTGAAGTTTTAGTTCACATTTGTAGTAGATGTGGTTAGCATTCATTTTAAGGTCATAGGCAGAAATTTAAATGGCTTGGGCTCAGCCCAATGAATCAGGATACTAGTCTATAGTGTTCTTTGGCACCTCACTAGGAGGATTCCATCCCCATTTGGAGCCATAGTTAGGGTCCTATAAATATAGGTAATATGTTTGTTCAATTATCTATTTTGGAAATATGTTGGTAAGGTTTAGCCTATGAATCACTAGGTGTCATAGCGTAAATTTTTTTTTATCCAAGAAACCATTTAGTTTTTGATGTCTGATGGCCAAAACTAAGTATGGAACTTTGGGAGAGTTTTTGCATATGAAATTTGGTTCAGATTAGGTTGCAGGTGTTTTCATGGCATAGTGCTCAGGAACAATTTTACAATGGTATATCTGGTGATTGATAACGACATCTAGATCAAAAGAGGGGCAATGCAGAATGTTGCACTTGAAACTAAAGCATACCATCACATTCCACTCCATGATGACATTCAAGGATGGAACCTTATATTTTGTCCTAGGTGGATTATTTTTCTGTGTAGATTGTTGATTGTTGAAAGTCATTTTTGGTTTAGCAGCATGTGTTAAAAGGTGAAGATCCCAAATTTACTTATTGCACTGGAAGATTACATGTTTGATCCCATGTAGTGAGCAACACATAAATTCCACACAAATTGTCCACGACGACATCATCCTTTTCTCCCCCCACCTAGACCTACCTACCTTTATCGGTGGAGAGGGATTGCGAAAAGTTGGTTTCCCCCACTCCAGCCCAACCTGTGTGGCATTACCTCCTTTCTTTTCACCCCCCCCCCTCGTTTACCACATACCACCTACCCCCCCTCTGAAATCTTCCTAACTCACTCCCAATATTGCTCACCTCCCACCTACACTCCTCCTCTCCCTACATGACTCTTGTCCCCACACTCCTGATACCTCTCACCTTCCCACCTCTACTCCTCCTCTCCCTACATGACACCTATCCCCACACTCCTGATACCACTCACCTTCTTGCCTCTACTCATCCTCTCCCTACATGACACATGTCTCCACACTACCTATCTGTTAGCCAATTAACCGATTCCCTATAATTGTTAGTTGTCCAGTAACGATCCCGCACCCATAACAGATATCCCCACAACCATTAAAACTCATCATTTCGCCTCCCTTACACTATTTTCTGACTAAGAACCCGTGAAGACCGAGCTAAGCTTGCCTGCCATATTATCACCTCCATCACTTACTTTCATCTGCAAGATAATTTCCCGGTGAAGTTATTCAAAGGAACATAAGAAATCAATATGAGAGGATAGTAAGAAGATTTTGTGGAGATAGTTTCAACCTCTTTCTAGATTTCAAGGGAATGAAGAAGCCTAGCAGCAGAAGATCAACAATCAATCAACCAATTCCATATTTCAATGCATTATACTTACATAAAGTTCAATATTTCTAGCAAGTAAATTAGACATATTATTATGCATACTTTTCCAGAAATAGCCATAGTTAGTGACAATTTACTCAAAAGTTAGAACAAAAGTTCAGTAACAGTATATTTCGAAAATATCTACATGTTTGTAATAAATTTTATTCATATTTTTCCAGAAAATATTGGAGAATATGTTGTAAATCAGTTCCTTTTTGGAATCTGATATTAGTTTAAAGTCTATAAATATGTTGTAATAAGACTTATAATGGGTTGGGGCTTGTTAGAAGGATAGTACTAGTATTGTAAAGCAGCCCGCATAGACACTATTGATCAGTTTTTTCAAGTAATGTAGTGCATCTATTACAGGATACTTGTGTCAACTTTATTGGTGAAGTGCATTTTGCCCTGTTGATTTGTTTTCTTCTATTATCACCATTGTTTCCAAAATTCTGAATTATTCTAAGAATATAAAGGACATAATTTGTTTAAATGTACACTCTGTCTATGACTTAAGAATAATTTATGTGTTTTCCACTGAATATTAAAAGAAGAATTATTAATTGCTCTATTTTTTATTGGATTCCTAGACCTTTTCATCTTTTCCATACCTTAAAACTTTGAGAATCCAGTGAATTTACCTACCATGCCCTACAATATTATCCTGTTAAACCTTGTATTTGATCAATTCAAAATTGTGACTCCATTTTCCCAATGGCCCATCTTCATTGTTCCAACCAAACAATTCAAATCAAACAAACAAACCCTGAAATATCATAACTAGCCTAATATTTTAATATAAACAAATCTAAATTTTATAGAGAGATCCCTCTCTGAAGCTGGTAGGGCTAGATCCCAGTTTCCAAAGTGGTTTTGTGGTCACCCCTGTCGATTTATTTCATATCCTTAAGAAATTACAGAGTGATAATAATATCCACAAAGGATGAAGTGATTTCTATAGAAGACATTAAGTTTGGGGTTAAGAGGATTTGAAAAGAAAAAACTAAGGACATCGAAGGTTACCAATATGAAATACTAAAAATTCAAGAAGTTATCATCATCCCTCACATAATAGGCTCTTCAATTTAGCTATCCAATAAGACTTCCAAAAACCTTTGAATTAAAGCCTCATTGTACCTATTTTTAAAAGCAGGGATAAAATCAATCACTCTAACTATAGGTCCATTCTGATTAGCCCCATTTTAGTTAATCTATACGAAAGTATTTTAGAACATAAGATCAGTGCATGGCTAGAAATCCATGGAAAAGGAGCTAGAGAAAAGGTTGGGTTTAGAGGCTACCATTCCACTCTGGACCACCTTGTTACCTTTAGGATCACTGTAGAGGAGTGTCAAATTGATAAAAATAATATCCTTTGTTGTTTCATTGATTTTAGAAAATATTTTGAGATTGTACCTAGGACTAACCTCTGGAATATGTTAGAAGAGCATACGTCCATTTCGAGTTAAGAGTTGTTGCAATAATTCTATACGTGAAATTTATTGCTAATTTTAGGAACACTGAGGACTGGTAGGAGGAAATTAATTGTAATATATGAGTCAAGAAATGTTTTCCCCTATCCCGTACCCTCTTCATCATCTATATTGATAATCTAGAAGAATTTTTTGGTGGTGCAGGTTGTTTTGTCCTGACTCTCTCTATTATAGTAATCATCCTCCTTCTTTATGCTAATGATATTGTTCTTATAGAAAATATTCTCTATGACTTAGGTAAGAAACTAACAATCCTCAAAGACTTCTTCTCTATCATGGGCATGCCTATGAACATTGACAAAACAAAGGTTATGATAATTAAATCCAAAAGGATCACCTATGATACTTTTGTTTATGACAACAGTAGCTTCAAGGAAGTGCCTTCATACAAATATCTTGGAATCAATATCCACCACAAGCTCAATTGAAATTATAGCACTCAAAAAAGGATAAATAAAGGCTAGGAGGCTTATGTTACAACAATTTTTTCCTCGCCCCATGCAACTTTCTTGGATGGCCTTTCCATTTCCCTATGAAAATTTGAAGTCCCTTTTGTACCTTCCAGAGCCAAAAAATAACATTTTTCCACATATACGTGCCCTATCAGTTAGACAACAAGTGTATATGCAGGCTGCTCCACTATAGCCCACGTACATTAGGTTTGGTGCTCAAAATTAAAAAACTTATGTCGGGTTTCATTGTCACGTCACAAGATCCATGATCCTTGAACTTCCATATATTAGAAACGCTCTGAATTGGCCCCTCGGTTCCATTTGAAGGCTATAAATTGAGCCATATCCAAGCCTTGGAAAAATCGAGAATTCAACTTTGAGAGAAAATATACTCTGGAGAAATTTCACTTCATATTGATTATGCATCCCTTTATCCTTGAAAGTATGAACTCATTGTTCAACCCCCAAGATCTTCCTTATTTGTGATGGAGAACCTCATTGTCTCCTTTATATGAGCTTGCCTTTGTTGGAGGATTAGAGTGGTGGAGGCCCAACTGGAAGGACTTAGTTTCTCAATTCTGATATGTGACATTAAAGAAGTTTGTCACTTATATACTTATGTTTATTATTTTAATAGAAGTACTCTTTTCTTGTCCAATTGATATCTTACAAATATTTTAATTATTATTCCATGGGCATATTTGTCATGTATGTTAATGGATTATTCTAATCTATGTGCTAACATTATATGCCATCACCATATTCTTGTGTATCTTTGTTTTTGAGGACAAGTTGCAGGTATAAATATTCGAGTTGCGTACTCAATGGTGGTCTTCATCGAACATCTAGGAAAGGTAGGATCTTGGACTTGTCTTGTTAGAATTTCATTTATGTAGCATACTTGGGATTAGAGTTGATTTATACGTGTCATTATGTTTGTTGTGGTTTACCCCATGCCGTAGAGATATTTTCCTCGTAACAGAATTGGCGACCATACTAGGGATTGATCTTCTATTTTGGGGTTTGGAGTGTTTTTCTCCTTGACTTTTCTCTCCATTAGCTTGATTTTCCTTGTCACCGTATTGCTTGATAGCCTATTTTTACTTTGCATCCAAGTTTCTTGGTTTAATCCTTTCCCTAGCAGTGTTTTCCTATATATATATATGCATTTTTTCCATTGACAGACACGTACATACGCGAGTTGTCCTTCTGTAGGGCATGTACCTGCATGATTTTTTCTCAAATAGTTGTGTACATCAACTCTTTAGGCTTATTGGATAATTTTGGTGTTTGTTGGGTGAGTTTGGTTGGTTGTTGAGTCTTCTTGGGTCTCTATCATGACTGTTAAGTGTTTACATAGTGATAGGAAACCTTCTTATTATTGTATTTTCGGGCAATATTCTTTCTTATCATTGTATTCATTGGTTGTCCTTGCACATTGGTTGGAGGGTTTTCTTCTTGGTATCATGCTTGGATTGTTTATTTTTTCTTGCAGTAGGGTCTGTATGTGAATTTTTTATTCATTCCTTTCATTTTCTTTTCTTTATATTGAAAATACAAAAAAACATTACTCATTTTTGCATTATGGCATTTTCTCTTTTGATTACTTATTATTGATTTTGACACATGTGGAAATATTGCATTTCATTGAAATTGTAGAAATTGAATTGAAAGTTGCATTTAAAATATTACCATCTCTTGAGAATTTAATATTACTTCTTAGCAATGTTTTTTTATTTTTGCTTCTTTTATATGTTGAGTCGTAATACGATCAGTTTCACGACCACACCTCTTGAGTAAACAAAATCCATTAAAAGTAATGTTGATTAACTAAAATTGATTAGAAAAAAAATTATTTTCAGGGTACACAAACAAGAATAGGACATAGGGCCTTGGAATAGGACTTTGTGAGTAATCTTCTCCAATGCTATTAAACTAAACTTGTGTGTCTAAACAGGGAGTGGTGAAACCCATTGTGTAATTAGTGACGTCGGGAGGCTCTACTCACACTAGATTTAAGCACGAGGTTTTGAGAAGTTGATTGTAGAGATATCCCTCTAATACCTTCTTGGCGTCAGAGATATTTATGTGGTTCTATTCGTATTTGGGGGTCTTGCTAGTAATTTTATCTCCATGAGAGGCAATGCTTTCAAGATTTTGGTATATTTTACCCTGTCCTTACAGTGGACCAAACTTATAAGTGTTTGCATGCACACTGGTTATATTGTGGTGACTCTAGTTTCTTGAGATAGGCTGCCACATCGATTACTTGCGGGGGTTATTCTGCAGGTACCTTGAGTGAGATAAGGGTTGGACAACACACAACCTTTATGGAGGATTGCCTCTCTAAGGGAATCTGACCAACTTCACTTTTAAGCCCACGAGGGCCCTTATAACTGATTCAGATACCTCCAATCTTTTGAAGGGAGTCTTAGGAACCTCTTGGGAGAGGAATACCTACTCTAGTGAGGGAGGCCCCTTTTAACTACTATATCTTGTTTTTGTGCATTTGGCCTTTTTGTTTTATTTTGGTGTTCTATCTGATTTTTCAGTTGGCCCTAGGATTTGGTTTTATGTCTCGAGTCTTGATTCATCATGGAGAAAGACCAGCCTCCTCGCAGGTATTTCCATTTGTTGAAGTTACCATTGCATTTTGAGTCTTTACCATAGTTCCCTTATAAAAGGTATAAAGTTAATAAATGTGGTACATATATCTCCACTTCCTAGACTTGTGATTATCCAATTCTGAATACTAAGTCAAATCTGAATGACACAGGGAGTCCCTCGACTCCTATAACTTATGTGATTAGTGGAATCACTTCGACTCCGTCATCCATGTTGATTGGAGTGATGAAGATTCTCGTCCCTATTGCTACCCATCCTGTGGTTTCTACTAAACCCATAGAAACAAACCCTTTCTAGTCTCTTTTTCTTACACCAAGATACAATTCTAAGTCCATACCTTCAGTCCCTAACCCTTTTTCTTTTTCTATGCCCATTATGACATTGAAACTTTCATCCTCTATTATAGAGACTAATGCAAGTCCTAGTTTTGGACCTAGGGGCATGGATCCTCTAAATTATCCTCTCTCATTTGGAGGAGGTCATATTCCCCAAACGAGTCTTATGGTTGGAGGCTAGCCTCCTTTTTCTTCTAGGTCTAATCCTAGTATCAGTGTTCCTAGATGGATTACTCAACTGAGAGGACATGTTACTTCCCATATTCCATCCTTTACCACTCCTCCCTCCATGTCAATTCCGACAAAAAAAATTGTTATGAAAAATCCCCCTATGTCCTCTAGAATTCCATATGGAGGGAGTGGGTTTCACATTATGGGAAACCCCCAACCCAAAGCTCCTCCAATTGGGGGTAGTGTTTATAACCCTCATTATGACGAATCTACATGTGTTGTTCCAATAAAACCTCTTATGAATCATTTTGGAGGAGGATATTACCCTACCGGATAGGGCCATGGTATATACCAAAACCCTGGATGGCCTGCAATCCCTCAACACCAATCTTTCCCGGGAGCATGGGATCAGATGCCACAACCACAACTCCCTTTTTTAGACACACTTAATCTGCCATATTTTTTTAAATTAATGAATGACCTAGTACGTCACAACCAGTCATGCCCCCCCATCCCCATAAAGCTTCCTTCGAACATTCCAAAATTCGAAGGAAAGACTAGCGAGGATCCAGGTGATCATGTTACCAGTTTTCATATTTGGTTCTCATCCAACTCCCTTAATGACGATTGTATTCATTTGATACTATTTAAATGCACCCTCAAGGGGATTTCCATGAAGTGGTACATTGATCTACAATGGGGAACATACATAAAATTTAATCAGATGATTTTGGTCTTTCTCAACCACTTCCAGTTGTCGGTTCGTTACGATGTCAGCATATACCTTTTGTCAGCATTTCTCCAAGATAAGTCCATGCATATCTTGGATCATATCCAAGAGTGGTGTAGATAGAAGAGGTTTATTAAAGCCTACATTCCTCCATAGATTCTATTGGAGTGGTACCTTAAGTCCTTATTGCCTTATATTTCGAAGGATGTTTCCACATCCGGAGTAACATCTGAGGAAGAAGCTATTTTCAAAGGCCAACAACTGGACCTCATATATGCTCAGTCTGGGATGTTGTATGAAATTATTCCTGATGCATTGAGGTTGAGTTATGACCCTAGAAAAAATCATGGGCCTCATGTCGATGGCATCATAGGCTCTACAAATTCTAAGTCTACAGACTTAGTGATGAACCAGATGATTTGTCTTTCAGCCAACCTATAGCAGGACGAGATTCGACTTTGTCATCTAGTCCCACTCAATTAGCGGATGTACATTATGTACAGCTATCGGCCAACCCAAATGGTAACCAACAACTAGGAGGGAATATAAGGAAAGGATGAGGTAATAATCATAAGTGTGGGAAAAATAATAACAAATCCAAGGATGACACTAACAATTATAGATCGAATAATAATGTTGGTGAGGGAAAGAAAGAAAAATGGAAGGTGAAGTTTCCTTGTATACTTTCTAAATATGATCACCTTACCCACCTATGCCCCAAAATTGAGGAATCCTCGAGGCTCTTATCAAAACCTCCTATTGTGCTGACCAATCCATTTCCACATAATCAACACATGGCTTCGATGTCCTCCAATACTGGAAATGCATCGAGTGGGAGTAAAAACACATGGACACATGAAGGTGGTCATCTGTGCATTAATATGGTCAAGTATCATATTGATGTAGCCACTCGATATCATGATTACGGTTCTTCACATATTGTTCCAGGTCGAAAGTCTCCCCCTCCTCCAAAAACACCCTTGCATATCAAAAAGATAGAACCTCCACCTTGTATTCATAAAGGAGTACTAAAACACTCTACCCACAATCCTAATGCCAAAGCTACCCATAACTATTTGATTTTCAAATATCTAGTTCAAACCCCTTGTGCGATGTCGAATTTGGAGGTCCTCCAGACATGTCCTTCATAGAATAATTCCTTGTTATCAAATTTAGGAGCTCTAGACCCATCTGGCTCGAAGATTATTAAGTTTGATGTCACAGATGTTAAGCCTCTCTTACCTTACCATGTGGCCTTTGAAATCCATGTGGAGTATACAAAAATGACCATAAAACAAATTGTAATTGATGAAGGTGTTGCAACATGCATGATGTCCCTAACCTGTTGGAAATCCATTGGCTCTCCGACTTTATCTCAATCTATGACTATGTTGACCACTTTTTATGGGAATTCATTTCAACCCCATATAATTATTCCCTCTTTTCTGGTCTAGTTAGGTGGAGATATGGTGGAGTTTGATGTCAAGGTGGTGGATGAACCCCTTGACTGTAATTTACTACTAGGTCATAATTGGACTTATTCCATGACTGTGGTCACATCATCTATTTTCCACACTTTATGTTTTCCTCGCGAAGGGAAAACAGTAATGATTGATCAATTTTCCTTTGCAAATGCTAGTTCTAATGCATCAACTGGACCTTCGGTCCCAGTGATAAACAATTATAGGCAAGAAACCAAGGATGTTGGTGTCAAAATGTATTCCTCTCTCATGGGTAGCTTTGATTTCATGGCACCAATCCATCACATTGATGTCATTTCCAGTAATTCTTCATCATCGATGAGGTCTATTCCTTTCTGTACTTCATATTTCAATGACCCTTGGACCCTATCATCCCTGACTATGTCGTGCAAAGGTCAGTCCCACATTGGGATGGAAATTCCACTATCAGTGGAAGAGGTTGTGTATCAAGCTATTCTTAAAAATACTACTAACCTGGATCCTTTTTCCTCATAGACGGACAAGGAGGATCTTGTTCTAGAGCCCATATTGGTTGTCCAATCATCTTATTCACATGATTGAATCGATGATACTTTACCTTCAGATGAAGCCATCTTAGAGGCCATGTATGGTCCCAATAGGCCTTGGGAGGATATGTATCATAGCTCCTATTTCCTCCCAGAAATTGTTAGGATTGAACAAGATGACTTTAGATCTACCTTGAGTGAGATGTTCAGTCATGTTGTGGTTCTTATAGATACGCATGGTATTTATGCTGAAGGAAACATGTAAAATATTTCTCTTGGATTCCTACCAAAATTGAGAACATATACATCGGTGTGTATTTTTCCCCTGGAAAAATTCACATCTACATCGATCTCTTCAAAGGATTTAGTGGCGTATTTTCTTTTTCATATGAAGAGATTCCAATAATCTAACCTAACATTATTGAACATGATATCACGACCTATCCGGATGATAGAACTTTTCGACAACGTCTTAGAGTTGTTAATCCTAGGAAGGCCCCTACTATTAAGGCATATGTAGAGAATCTACTTAATGTTGTTTTCATCTACCCGGTTCCCTTTACTGAATGGGTGTCCAAACTCATTCCCATGAATAAGAAACAATGAACCATCTATGTATGTATGAATTTTTGAGACCTAAATAAGGCTTGTACTAAAGACAACTTCCCAACTCCTTTAATTGACCAAATTCTCGATGAGTGCACAAGAAGCAAAGTTTTTCCTTTTATGGATGGATTTTCAGGGTATAATCAAATTCAAATCAAACCTAAGGATCAATATAAGATGGATTTTATTTTTCCTTGCCGTACTTTTTCATACCGAAAAATTTCTTTCGGACTCAAAAACGTTGGAGCAACCTTCCAATGCACCATGACCTTTGTTTTTCATGATCTCAAAAATATTGTCCAAGCTTACCTCAATGATGTCGATGCTCACTCTCGCAAGAGAGTAGATCACTCCACTCACCTTCAATTAGTATTTGAGAGATGTAATTACTATCACATTTGTTTGAACCCTTACAAGTTCATATTCTCTATTAGGTATGGCCGTCTCTTACAATTATTAGTCTGTGAGCATGGGATCATGGTGGATCCTATGAAGGTTGAGGCAACACTTTGATTTCCTCCCCCGCCCAGTATTCGACAACTTTGAGGTTTACAGGGGAAGGATAACTTCTTGTGTTGGTTCATAGTGAAATATTCCATTTTAACTAAGGGTTTCATGCATATTTTAAAGAAGGATACTCCATTTATATGGGATGAGAGAGCCCAAGAATCCTTTTATGTTCTTAGTAAAGCCTTAGTATCGGTGCCTCTACTGAAGCCTCTAGACAATAATAGAGAATATTTTCTTTATATCGTTGCGTTCGAAGCGAAGGTTGGTATGGTTCTGGTTCAGGAGGATGATGAGCTCCATGAGCAATTTGTTTACTATATCAGTTGAAACTTAGTTGATCCTAAACTTAAATACTCTCACGTAGAAAATCTAGCCTTCGTCATCGTACATGCAGTTCAAACATTACAACGTTATATATTACTTTGAAAAAATATCATAGTTGTAGATATTAATCCATTTAAATACATCCTTACCAGGCGTATCATAGGGGGAAAATACAATAAGTGGATTTTAATTTTCCAAGAATTTGACCTCATTTTTTCTTCGGTGAAGTCTAAACAATCGTTAGTTTTTGTCGAGTTGATATCAGACTTCCATTGAATCGATGAGGAATTTTTTTATGAAGATTGGTTCTTGGATGAACATATTTTCCTTATATCATCTTCAGACCCCTGGTATGGAGACATTCTAATTTATCTTCAAACCTTGAAGTTATCTCATCATCTTTTGAGAGAGGATCGATGATGTATACATTATCGGGATAAAAATTACCTTATCATCGGTGACACTTTGTATCATTGAGGAGTATATATTATTTTTCATAGTTTATTAAATCACGAAGAAGTTGAGTCGGTTCTCAATGACTATCATAGTGGGGCTTGTGGTGGTCATCTATCCAGTCTTATGACAACCCAAAAAATATTGCGAGCCAGTTATTTTTGTTTGTCAATTTTTAAAGATTGTGTTAAAGTGATCAATAAATGTCACCCTTTCCAGGTGTTCACTCAAAAAATGTGCTTGCACCCATCCCCTCCCCACCTAGTCATCACTGTCGGTCCCTTCACCAAGTGGGGGGTATATTTTATGGACTATAACACAACTTTGGCTAGGGAGAATCAACATATCATTGTGGTCGTGGATTACTTTACTAAATAGGAAGAGGCCATGCCAACCATTAAATCCTATGGTAAGACTATAACATTCTTCATATTCAAACAAATTATATCCTTGTTCAGAATCCCAAAAGATATTGTCACTAATCATGTTAGTTACTTTCAGAATCAAATAATCAAGGAATTAGCATCAAAACTAGGTTTTAAGCAGGATCATTCTTCCCCTTATTATCCTCAAGAAAATGGACAAGTAGAGGTGGTGAATAAATCTCTCAAGACCATATTGAAAAAAATTGCAAGACAAAGTAAATCTGACTTGCATCTGATGCTTTACCCTCCTCTTTTGGCATATTTAACCTCGGTAAATACTTCCATATATTTTTCTCTTTTTCAGTTACTACAGGGAGTGGAGTTGATTCTTTTGATTGAATACAAAATCCCTTCCCTCAAACTGGAAATTGAGCTCCTACCTGACAAATCTGATATTGAAGAACGCCTTGTGCACCTAGACCATCGAGATGCCTCTATGATTATCGAAGCAAATAAATGATGTGTTAAGATTCAGTATGATAGGTATGTCTATCCTCGACAGTACGCTTAGGGTGAATTAGTTCTCATGTATGACCAAGCCAAAGAACCGCTAGGGGAAGGAAAGTTCAATCCCATGTGGTACGGTCCTTATATTATGCAACATGTTTTAAAGAAAGGGTCCTATGAATTGGAATATTACGAAGGGAATATGTTGGATGAGCCCAGAAATGGGATCTACCTTAAAAGGTATTACACTTGAGCCCTTAAGTTTGGGTGTGACCTTCAGTATACTAGTGTATATTAGTGTATATATATCTTTTCCTTTGTGTCTGGATTTCTTATCAAGTTTTCCCTTGGTTGGTAGATGTCAATGGATTCTTCAGTTTACCTAGGATTCAGAGATGGTGCCATTCGACATACTTGGAACATGTCTTCTGTCGCTTGGGTCATTTACTCACCCAAGGGACAAATGGTGTCTTTAGGTGGCGTTCGTCTGGAGCCATCAACGAATAATGTGGTTGAGTATAGCACTATTATAAAACTATTACGTGATCCATTTCACATGGTGTTGGGTCTTTAGAGGTTCTCCTGGACTCCCAGTTAGTCGTATGTCAGTTAAATGATAGTTATCATGTGTGATACCTTACTCTACTCCAACAATTCTTACGGGTATGACTTTTGGAGCGATACTTTGATTTTCTTACTTATAATCACATACCTAGAGGTTCTAATCATGTATCTGATGCATATGCTAATTATTTTTTATATTGGAAATTTTCACATAACTTAGTAAAGAATCAAATTCATGCATGTACACATCGTAACCTATATAAGTAAAGCTAAAGACAAAAAAAGTTATATTTCATCTTTTCAAAAAATATGGTTTCATAGTACAAAATGGGGCTCACACCCTTAAAACTACATATATGGTCGATACATATATGACCATGGTATCTACGCTTGTGGCATCATATGTGTATCATGATAGTGTACTACAACATTTGCGAGATGCTGAAAGAGTCGTACCCACACATGGGGCACACCCACCACCTATCACTACATAGCCTCTGGAAGATCCTCCACTTGAACCATAGGAATATTTTGCGTCAATCGAGATAGGTTCTCCTACACATTTTGAAACACTCTCTCTGCATCTCCTCCTGCATGCTCATCTCTCCAACTCCTTTATCGATGCCTTGGGAATCCATTTGGTTATCATGGACCTACATCTGCATGAAAAAACAATTGTTAATACTTGATACCATACAAAAATATTTTTGTTTTTTATTCTTTTTGAAAAAAACAAAAAAAAATGAAATATATATAAAAAAAAATATTACCAATATCAACGTAGGTGGAACCTGGTAACAAAGGCATATCTGGATCCCCTTTGTAGTTGTTACCCGCATAAGAGTAGTCGTTAATAGATATGACCTATCGACACCACCAAAAAAAAAAATCATCATTGTAGGGGGTTGGCACCCTGCCACCTCCTAGACGCCTCATTGCATCAGTCCACCGTGACATGGTTGGATCATGTGGTCCATGTGGAATAATATTTACTCTAGAGCTCAATCCCAGAACCCGCTCAAAGAAAAAACTACACAGAATGGATGAAAATCTGAAATTTTTGTTTCTCCCTTGTTTGCAATCCATCAATTGGTTGTTCATGTTAGCCAACATTGAGGTACACCAGTCATAAATATTGGTTCATAAACAATCCACTGAATAGAAGATGAGTGGACTTGAGTCTTGGTTCAAAGAGGTTGACCTCGAGTTCCATGTAAGAACAAGTACAACAATCTTTAAGCTCAGGTTCTTGATCGTCCTGATTGGGAGTTGGATCCCTACCTTATCTGTTCTTGTAACATAGTGGATGGAAATGTACTCTTCCATGGTTATACCACCCCCATCCCCCCAGGCCTTCATGATCTAGGGGATCAAATTTTATTCAAAAATCAAAGTGATCAGAATTGCTTCAAAACGGACATGTGTGTAGGCTTCATCCTCATGATCCCAACGCAAATTGAATTGATTCAAGCAAACATTGTATGATCGATATATCATGTTCTGTTCATTTTTCCAAACAGGCAAAATTTTGTTGACTGTACATTTCATACAGTGATGATGTGGCAGCTGACCGTATAGTCCATACGACCATACAATGCTGACATGGCAGTGTAGGGACCCACACGTGGTAGGTGACATGGATATGATGATTTGGCATGCTGACAGGGAAGGATCAGTTGCAGACACATGGGAGAATGGGATGTTGACACGTGTCACATATTGGGAAAGTGTTATGGTGCCATGTGGCCTAGTCGTGGGATGCCATGTGGCACTCATCCAGTGAAAAACATTAGTTTGTGCCCATGGGGGTTGGAACCCACAACCTCTGAGAGGGGAAACGTCAATGACTTGGCAGGTTTGGGCTACTACCCCACCCACATGGTATTTCTTACCCGTATATGTTGTAAAAATTATATGAATTTGCATTGTCGTTTGGTTAGTGGAAAATAGGGTTGATGCTTAGCCCCTGCCCCCAGACCATAGAATAACATATGAACACTCCACAATGTGAGTTTACACTACTTTCCACAACATTTGTTCGAAACTTGGCGCCTTTGTTGGAAGATTGATTGTTGTTATTGATGTCAACCCTAGTCATGGGTTTTGGACCGCAAGATTGATAAAGGTATTTGGACATGAAGGAAAATGCACATGCATATACAACACCCATGAATGGATAATATAAAACATTTTGTTTTCGATGGTATGTGGCACATCACATGGATCCTCATGGTTGAGGAGAAATGAATTTTTGAAGATGACAAAGTGAATTGAAAAAGGAAGTACATGTAGGCCTTGAAAATAATTAAAGAAAATAATTACAAAATAAGAAAGTGTCAGTTCGGCCCTCATGTTAAAAGGAAGTGAAATAAATGGTATAAATAAATATCATTATATATTCATTTTATACAAGTCGAATTTTAGAGGGAAGAAGAAGTAAAAGAAGGCCGGATTTCAAGGGAGGATGAAGTCTTTTGGTGATGTGTTCTAAGGTATGTTATTTTCAGGTCATCTTACCATTTTTGCTATAACTTTTTTTATAGAATGTTTCAGATGGTGAAATAGCTATGGTATTTAGAATACATATCAAGGTACCTCTGGTAAAAATTTCATCTCTTCATTCGCTATAATTATGGAGATACACTCTGTGGAATATAGGGTTTGTGACCAGTCCTGAAACTAGTCAATAAACAGGTGTTCTGGGTAAAAAAGTCATAAATTTTTCATACAGACTCCAAATGAAGTGGGACCACCTCCATTGGAAAGCGTACAAACTTTAGTTTCTTGTGCGCAAGTTTCATAATCATATGTTAAATATTGAGCGCGGGGAATTCTGTACAAGTTGGGTCTTCTGAACAGACCATAATTGAATAAAGTCTACCATTCTTTCTATAACCTCTTTTTGGGGAGGATTCAAGGAGTGAAAATTAGAGGAGTTTCAAAGAATACATTTAGTAACATTATCTATAGGATCAGAGTACTCCAAGAATTGAATAATTGTAGAAATTGAAGAAGTCTCATAAAGCATTATCAGGTTCTATGTGATGATTGGTTGATGGTGATGATTTAATGTAAAGTTTTATTATCTCTCATATATTCTTGGGTGGAAGGAAGGGGAAAGGATAAAGAGTTCAAATCTCTCTTGATATTGGAGGATTGTATCTTCCTCTTGGAGGTTTATCCCTCCCTTTACATTTGGAAGCTGTAGATACCTTTGGAAGTCATTACTTCCCTTGAACAAAAACTATTGATTATTTCTCATATATTGTGCATGGTGTA
>ML776787.1:221124-266762 GCA_009831015.1 Picea engelmannii | reverse complement strand
AAAGGTTTTTAAATTGTACTTGATACTGATTCACCCCCCTCTCAGTATCAACATCCTTAACCCTTGGTCCATATTTCCATTCATACAACCCGTTACATAATCATTTGGTGTAGGGTTTCAATGCTTCTCCCCGGTCACTTGAATTATTACCACATACCATATGACATGTAATTTACCCTTGGCATGCGTGTGGATTGTTACAACGGAGGTTAATCCTAGTTACATGAAGCTATACCACATGACCATGCACCAAGCTCAAAGGAGCTAGCCGATGGGTGTGCAACAGTTAGGTCGTTGGCCACATGGGCCATACGACTGAGTTCTCCGCCGAGGTTTGGGGGTTGGCACAAACAGTCCTACAATTTCACCCATTTTGCGAGAATTGTTTTGTGTACTGGGTTTTCGCATGGAAAACACATAGAGGCTGATTTAGTTTGACAGTGGGTGCAATTTGGTGAGGAGATACATCAAGCTTGAAGGGGAAACTTCCAGGAGGTGTAACTTCTTCATTTTTTGGCCAAACTAGGTGCCGAAAAACCCTAGTTAGGGGTTTTTGGATGTTTTGGAGCCATTGGAGTGATCTATTTTTTATTCTAAGCACTGTAAGAGAACATTTTAAGAATAATTAAAATGATCCAAGGGAAGCTGGACCAGGAGATGTAGCCCAAGCGAGTGTTGAATGCCTTTATCATTTATTGTGTTATGTGTTCATTTTTTATTGTTTTTATATGACTGATATGTTCTCATAATTAAGTAAAACCTCATTAAAATTATTTTTTAGTAACTTGATCCAATTACCCAAACACATACCATTTTTACACTTTCAATTTAAAATATACAAGTCTTCTTCATTTTCAGATCAGTTGGAAACAAACCCATTTCAATTTCAGATCAGTTGGTGTCAGAGCATAGGTTTTTGAAGGCTTGATTGTTTGCAAGTGTTTTTTTCTTTTCTGATTCTTATAATTTTGAAGCTCACAAGAGGAGAAGGTAAACTTGTAGAGCCAATTTATCAACTATCAATAAGGAGAACTATCAAATCACCTCAAGCTTCAAGGAGATATTCACCAAGTGTGGCTCATGAGGAGAGTCATGGAACTCTTCCTTCAGAGGATGAAACTTTCAAAAAATCTTTCTATGATATGACAAAGATGGTGAAAGTTTTGTTTTAAGAAAGAAATTCAAGATTTCAAGGTGAAAGCTCCAACCCTCTAAAGGGAAATGGAGACAGTGGTGATAAAAATCCAAAGGGAAATGGAGGGAATGGATATTCTCCACCTCATTCACCTCCATATTCCACCTCTTCCACCATTTCAAAACCACCTCCAAATTCTCCAAAAGAACATGGTAAAACTCCTTTACAATCTCCTTTGCTTAAGCTTGATATTAAGTTTGAATTCCCAATGTATAATGGAGAGGTAAAGGTTGATAAATTGGATAATTGGATTCATCAGATTGAAGTGTATTGTAGGATATAAAGAATCACAAATGATGAAACTAAGATTCAACTTGCTTCTTTAAGATTGGACAATGCAATACTCATTTCGTGGGAAGACAAAACTCAAGAGGACATGAAGAAACATGGTAAAATTTTATCCTGTTGGAATGATTTTATTGTTGCAATTAAAAGAAAATTTTATCCATTAGCATACATGCAAAAATATATTATGGATTGGAAAAACTTTAGGCAAGCTAAAGGAAAAGATGTGCAAAGTTTCACTCAAGAATTTAGGAGAAGAGCTTTGGTTTTGGGTATAGATTTGTCTTCTAGAGAAACTTTACTCAAATAAATTGGAGGTGTGCATAAATACTTGAGTCATACAATACTTATGTTTAAACCTTCAAATCTAGATGAATTTTATGTACATGAAACTCATTTAGAGGAAAGAGGAAGGAGTGAACCTCAAGAGGGCAGCAAGAAATCTTTTTATAATGGAGACAAGGGAAAGAGTAAGTTTGAAGGAAATGGAAAGAAAAATGCTCTAGTCAAGAAAGATAGAGAGAAACTCTCATGTAAACATTGTTCAAAGGATGGCCATGATGAAGACCATTGTTGGAAACTTTGTCCTGAAAAGAGACCCAAAAAGTTCAACAACAAAGAGAAACCAAACATTGTTGCAACTATACAACAATATTTAGGATCTGATTCAGAAGATGAAGCAAAAATCACAACGATGGGTTTTCAAGGTAAGAATTCTATTGCAAGTACTAGTTGTTAAAGTAGTAGTAGCCTTAATGTAACTCAACATGAAAAAGAAAGAATAGATATTTTTTACATAAGGGTAATTTCAAAACATACCGAGATAGATACTCTCTTTGATATGGGATCACAAGAAAACCTCATTTCTGAATACATTGTCAAGAAATTGAATTTGGAAACTACTCCACATCCTAAAACTTACCCTCTAGGATGGATATGTGACAATGCCAAATTGAATCTAACAAGAAGGTGTAAACATAGATTTTCCATCATTGCAAACTATATAGATAAGGTAGAGCTTGATTTTATTCCACTGGATATTTGTGGTATTGTGTTGGGAAGCCTATATTTATATGATAGTTTTATCACATGAAGTTGTTCAGGGTTGTAGGTGATATCTATGAGCGCAGGTGAGTGGGAAAGTGTAGTTTGCAGTGGTAGAGATCCCATGTGCAGTTCAATTTAGCATTATCTCCAAGCGTAGTTGGAGGGATTCCATAGTTAGCAGATGGATAAATTTTAGTGGGGGCGCTAAAATAGCAGGCGTTCCCAGATCGCAGATCATGATTGGATCAATGACCACCAATCATTTCAGTGCCACAAGCTATGTGGGTGTTAAAATCCAAAGGTGGGATGAAATCCAAACCGCGGTATGGCAGGGAGGCTACGTGGCAGAATATGGTGCATTTCGGGCCCGAAAGCGGTGTGGATCCAAATCTCTTTCGATGGACCATAAATCAAGTGTGAGTACAGTGTCATATCTAGCAGGGACAGGTGGTCACCCTCTAATCGTCCAACCGCACTCCGATCTCGAGGAGGATTCAGTTAATGAAAAAGGACCGGTAGTTGAAACCTCAACTTAGTTCATAAATAGGAAGCTTGGAAACTATGGGTGAAGAGACAGAACTGTCAACCCGAGGTACCACGATGGATGGTTTCTTCTTGGAGGCCCATACTGTTCTAAGCTTGCATCTGACAGGAGGAAACATGCACAGTCTGACAGAAGGATGCACAGAAGAAAATCTTTGAATGGGATGGCCAAATCACAATACTGATAGTTGTGGACTGATTTGATTATAAATAGATTAGTTCAATATTTTGTTATGGTCATCGAATGGTTGAGAAGAGCTCCCTATTTTGTAATATTTTGATACCAGAGTTGTTCTCTGGTTATGTATGAGACTTGAGAATTTTTCATTAATAGAAATCAACTTCTTTCATCATCTTGTTTAATTTGTGCTGAAACACTCGTTCATGGAGGATCCAGATGATGGTTGTAGTTGTATTGTAATGTAGGTTTGATTGTAGTAATGTTGTGACCTATTTCATTATTTTTTTTTTTTTTCTTGTTTCCTCTTATGTTGAAATTCTCGTGCATGGATGATCCAGACGAGTTGTTGTAATAGCATTGTAATGGAGGTTTGATTATTATGATGTTGTGATATATTTCAGTATCTTAAACTTGAGTTCAAGAGTGCTCTTTTTCGTGAGTTTTTCTTCACCAAGCCACTTGAAGGTTGGATGATCATGGAAGACTTGTCCACCTTCCTCACTAAGTCTTCCTTCTTCTCACCTTTAACCTTAAACCACTCACTGAAGTTAATGAGGACCTCATTTCCTTATGCATTTCTTGTCTAGTGTTTGTGTTAAAACATTCGTGTACCGAGATTTGTCCATTTGACCTAAATTCATAAGCTTACCTCCACAAAAATTATGATGGGTAGTGGGATTATCCTCTTGCAATATAAGGGTGAATCTCTGTGCTAAAATTCTTAGCGTCATTGTCGGGGAATGAATTGAATACATTTCCCTGGGATTGAACAACAAATAAATTTTGATTCGGAAGGTGCATTAGAAATTGGTACCTTGAAGATTGCATCTTGCACCTGGCGACTTCACCATTTCAATTGTGGCTCCCAAAGGAAGACAGACGAGTTCTACTCCACAACTGCTTCTAGAAACACCTGAATTTGACCAAGAAAATATTATCAAGAAAGAAAAGACATCTCAAGAAGGGTTTTCAATTGTTGTACCAGGTGATTCTAGTATTTTACATGATTCTTCTTTTAAAATTTCAGTATCTATATCTAATTCTCCTTTTATACCATCTATTGGAGTTTCTAGAAGTTTAGGTTTTGAATTTTTTCCTGTTCAACTTCCTCCCACTAGTATTCATTTAGAAGGAGAAATTTTTGAAACCCTTGTTTCCCCTAATATTGTAAAGTGGTTTAGACCCAGGAGCTTAGAATATTTTCCCACTTTGGGTTTTCCTACTCCTCCTCCTATCAAAGTTGTTGTAGCTAAAGAGGGGGAAAACTTATTTTCCTTTGAACCCTATACAATCCTCCTCCAACACTCAATTGTTTTCCTTTTACCCTAGAAACAAAACTGCAGTCCTACCTGTTCAAAATCCATCTCCCCCTTGTTCTCCTACATTTCATATCCAAATAGCAAGTGCTAATCTTTCTCGAAACAAGATGGATGCCATAGTGGCTGCTAGGTATGCCCCTCTTGTTTTACCTCATCCTATGAATGCTCTCCCAGTTGGAGACTACCTCAAGTACATGCCCAAGTTCACAAGGGAGGAAGACATAACTGTAGGAGAACACATTTAAGATTTTTATAGTTATGCAGATAATCATAACATTGAAAATGAAGATGTGTGGATGAGAGTTTTTGTACAGAGCCTTAATGGTGAGGCTAGGAAATGGTTTAGGGGTTTGACCCCTAGATATATTGATGGGATTGAGGATCTGGATGATTCATTCTTGAGGCATTGGGGGGATAAAAACGATTTTCTTTATTATATTATAGAATTTAGGCCACTTAAGAGGGAAGAGGGGGAATCTGTTTCAAACTTCTCAAAAATATTTAATAAGATCTATAATAAGATTCCCATTGAAATAAAGCCTACAAAAACCTCTTCCAAGATTACTTATGCCAACACTTTTGACCCTGAGTTTTTCCTCATGTTGAGAGAAAGAAGAGCTACCTCTTTAGCTCACATGCAATATGCATCCCTTGAAGTAGAGTCTAATATATTGGCATTTGAAAAACTTAGGATTAAAGCTGACAGAGACAAAAGAAAAGGTAGGGCTGAAGATTCAATTTCTGATTCCTCTACTAACTACCCTCAAGTGGATGAGTTGACAAAACTGGTAAAATCACTTTCTGCAGAAATGGAGAAATTGAAATTTGAAGGAAAGAAGAGCTATAGGAACACCCATAATGCTGAAAATAGGGGTATTTATAGAAGACCCAATAATGCCCCTCATATCATCCAAAAAGATCAAATAAATAGGGATAGGGATGATAAAAAAATCCAAGCCCCTCTCCAAAATAACCTTGTTACTAATGAAGAAGGACATGAAGAATATGTAGATCATGAAATCCATTGTCTTGGTGATACCTCTTGATCTTCTCATTTAACCCAATCTGCATATGAAGAGGCTCTCATGGGTAGCCAACTAAATGAGATGAGAAAAGGGGAAAGGACCAGTGGCAATCCAAATAGATACAACCTAAGGTACAAGAAGAAAGAGGGAAAGCCTGACATTCATGATCATCCTACTAAAAAAAAGAATCCTAATAAGGGTGTGGAAACTAGAAGCAAAGAAAAAGAGGCACAAAATCCCCAAGCAGTGGTTAAGATCCCTACCCCAAAATTTAAGGATATTTTGAAGCCTCCCTCCTCTTTTAGCTTTGAGAATGAGATTCAAAAGATTAAAATCCATGTACCTTTCTTGGAGCTAGTTAAGAATGAGGATTTCAAAAGGTACCTTTACAAAATGTTGCAACCTAAACCTTCATCTTATCCCATAGATTCAGTCAACCTCCAAGATGAAAAACCAACTATCATACTGGGACCTTTGGTAGAGGATAGGGATGAATCCTCCCCTCCTTTCTATACATCATTGAACATTCATGATAAATTGTTGCACCAATGCTTGATGGATTCAGGGGAATCTCATAATCTCATGCCTACGACTATCATGGATGAGATTGGGTTGGAGGTTACAAAGACTTACCATGATCTATACTCATTTGATTCCAGGAAGGTGAAGTGTCTTGGGGTTATCAAAGACTTGCTTGTTTCTTTGTTCCAATTGCCAATGAAAAGTGTGGTCATGGATATTGTGGTGGTTGATGTCCCTCCTAAGTTTGGAATGCTCTTGTCTAGATCATGGATCAAAATAATATGGGGAACTTTGAAGATGGATATTTCATATTCCACCATTCTTGTGTTTGGGAGGGGACATAGAAGGCTTTATAGGGAAGCACAACTTTCTTACATTATCAGTTATGAAGCAAATCCTACCAGTCACCCAATTGTTTCAGTTGATACTGATTTAGGAACCAATATATTATAGCTCACTGATGATCCTCAAACACTTATTGAAATCATAAAACAACTTATTACATCTTGTGAAGATCCTCCTCCCAATACCTCTATTTGGAAGATGTTTTTTGATGGAGCCTCTTCTAGGGAAAGTGTTGGTGTTTGGGTAGTCTTTATGTCCCCTACCCAAGAGAGCATATATTTTTCTTACAAGATGGAATTTGAAACAACAAACAATGTGGCTGAATATGAGGCTCATGTTTTGGGTTTGAGGGATGCCAAAGACATGAAAATTGAGGAGATAATAGTGTTTGGATATGTTGAGTTGATTGTTCATAAAGTCATAAATATGTATCAAGCTAAGCACCCCAAGTTGAGGGAATATAGAAATGAAGCCTGGGATATGGTTGATGGTTTCTTCTTGGATTTAAATATCTCATTTTTTACAAGAGAGGTGAACACTATGGCAGATTCATTGGTTGTCTCAGCAAGTAAGTTCAGGGTTCCTTTGCCCCCCAAAATCAAGTATGAGGTGGAAGTAAAATACATACCCTTTATTCCTGACAATTTCAATCATTGGAAGCTTGAGGATGATATTGAGATAAAAAGGTTTCTTGAGACTGTATAAGAATTCTCTTCTTTATAGATTGATCAAGATCGGGATACTGAAGAAATCCCCCATGCTGATATTTTTATGAATAAAATTGTTGACCATCATATTGTTTAGTTACCCAATAACCATATTCCAAAGGGACTTGTTCCCTTGGAGAGATTGTTTGGTAGAAATGATGTTGTTGTAAAGATTAAAGGTTCATCTGAAAATGATGATGTGACTGAATGAAATTTAGTAACAAAGGGAGATCCAAAATATGTCAAATTGTCTAGAAGTTTGTCAAAGGAGCAAATGGTTGAATATGTCAATCTTTTGAAATAATTTGTTGATGTGATTTCCTGGAAATATGAAGATTTAAGAACATATGAAACCAATATCATTGAACATAGGATCCCTTTAAAAGAGGAGGCCAATCCTTTTAGGAAGAAACTTGGAAAGATAAATCCTATGCTGCTACCTATTATGGAAAAAGAAGTGAAAACAATGTTGGATGCCCAGATCATCATTCCTTTGAGATATTCAGAATGGGTGGCTAAATTGGTGCCCGTGAGGAAGAAAAATTGGGAAATCAGGGTGTGTGTTGATTTCAGGAATTTGAACAGGAGCTCCAAAATGGATAACTACCCCTTGCCAAAGATGGAGCACATTTTGCAGAGAGTGACTGGCTCATCTAGGATGTATATGATTGATGGATATTTTGGCTACACTGAGATATATGTATTGCCTAAATATAGAGAGAATACAAACTTCACGATTCCTTGGGTCACATTCATGTATGCCAAAATTCCCTTTGGATTGATAAATGCAGGAGAAACCTTCTAGTGAGCCATGGACATTTCCTTTATTGGGGAGAAAGAAAAATTTGTAGTCATCTATCTGGATGACATTACAATGTCCTCAAAATCTGACAAAGAGCATTGTCATCATTTGAAAAGAGTCTTCCTGAAATGCAAAATCTTTGGTCTCTCTCTCAATTCAAAAAAATATGTGTTTTCTATGAAGGAGGGTAAATTATTGGGGCATATTATGTCAGCAGAAGGGGTAAGAATTGATCCAAGCATAGTAGAGGCCATCTAGACCTTATCTTTTCCCATATCCAAGAAATATGTTCAATATTTCTTGGGTAAAATAAATTTTCTAAGAATGTTCATCTCTAATTTCGCTGAGTTGGTTAAGCACATTACAACGATGATTAGAAAAGGAAGCGAGGTGAAATGGATTGCTGAGTATAGAAATTATTTTTATCAAATCAAAAGGGATTTGACTGAAGAACTTGTGCTCATCAACCCTGACTATTCTAAGGAATTTCTGATATTTTCTTTTGTCTCATCTGATACATTGGTTGTTGTTTTTCTACAAAACAATATAGAGGGGTTAGAGCAGCCTATTTCCTTTTTCAGCAGAGCCTTGAGGGATGAAGAAATGAGATATGCTATCATGGAGAAGTAGGCTTATGATTTGGTCAAAGCCCTCAAGGCTTTCATAGTATATGTTCTACATTCAACTATTGTTGCATATGTTCCGTCAGCCTCAGTGAAAGAGATATTGATCCAACCTAACATAGATGGGAAGAGAAGAAAATGGATTGCTAAAATTATGGAATTTGACCTTGAAATGAAGCCCACTAAATTGGTGAAAGGCCAAGGTTTAGCCAGGTTGCTGGTTGAATCAAATTGCAAATCCTTTGGGGTTAATTTTATGAACATGAACTCAAAAAATCAGCAAGCTAAGATTGTTGATAAAGGCTCTCATGTCAGCCCCAACTTGGTAGAATGCACTTGGTATAACGACATCATATATTTTCTATAGAAGTTGAGGCCTCTTGATGGTTTGGAAAAGATAAAGGTGAGAGATTTGAAACTAAAAGCAATCAAATATTGTCTCATTGGTCAGGTTTTGTATTGGAAGGATCCTCTAAGAGTTTTGTTGAGATGTCTAGACCCATAGGAGGTCCAAGGGGCCGTAATTGATTTCCGTGACAGCTTCTGTGGGGGACATCATTTCTAGAGGACCACAACTTATAAGATCCTCAGAGATGGGTATTTATGGCCCAACCTTTTTACTGATGTTTGTGCAAATATTAGAGCTTGTGTTAAATGCCAAAAGTTTTCTGAAAGCAACATCTCAAATATTTTCCTTTGAAACCTGTGGTGGCTTTTGGACCTTTTCAGCAATGGGGTCTTGACTTCATTGGGAAAATCCACCCAGCCTCAAGTGGTTAGCACATGTAGATTTTGAATGCCACTAATTATTTCACTAGGTGGCTAGAATCCATTCCTACAAGAAGTTCCTCCCACAAGGTAATCGTTAACTTTCTTGAGGATATCGTTTCCATATTTGGCTGTCCAAGAATGATTGTTACAGACAATGTTGCCTCTTTCAAAGATGAACCATTATTCAAGTTTTGTGAACAGTATGGGATTACATTCATATATTTTAATCCTTATTATCCCCAAGGAAATGGTTTAGAAAAGTCTTCTAACAAGAGCCTCATAAATATCATTAACAAGTTGGTAGAAGACAACAAGAAAGCATGGGACTCAAAGATGAAATTTTCATTATGGGCTGAAAAATTTACACTAAAGAAGTCACTGGTTGTTTCCCCTTTTCATATTGTTTACGATGTTGAGGTTGTCTTTCCTACTCATCTTTCCTTACTTGTGGAAAAATTCCTCTAGGAATACCAAGGAGAACCTGATGATATGGTCAGGAGGATGCAACAACTGGTAGAAGTACAACGGGCTAGGGGGAAACTACTTGATAAATCTCAAGACCATCAACATAAAATAAAATGAGCTTTTGACAAGAGGGTAAGCAAGGAAGGATTTCATTTGGGTGATCTAGTGCTCAAGTGGGATTCCCCCAAGCAAGAAAAAGGAAAACATGGAAAATTTGAAGCCTTATGGATTGGTCCTTTCAATATTTTTGTGGTAATTTCAAATAACAACTATAAGTTGCAGAGCTTGGAGGATTGAAAATTTTTTTGTGGCCCTGTCAATGGGAACTTTATAAAAAAATTATTTTTCTTAAGCCATGATTGGATTTCCACCATTGTAATTACCACTTTCTTTTTATTTTCAGTTTAGATAAGTGACTCCATAACCCAAAAGTTGAGGCACTAGAACTACGCATTCTTGGCAGCTCACGGGGAGAATGACATCCCCTATGGAGCCAATGTTATCACATGAAGTTGTTCAGGGTCGCAGGTGACAACTATAAGCACATGAGAGTGAGAAAGTGCAGTTTACAGTGGTAGAGATCCCCTCTGCAGTTCAATTTAGTGTTATCTCGAAGCGCAGTTGGAGGGATTCCATAGTTAGCAGGTGGATAAATTTTAGTGGGGGTAATAAAATAACAGACATGCCCAGATCGCAGATCACGATCAGATCAACAACCACCAATCATTTTGGCACCACAATATGTGTGGGCATTTAAATCCAAATGTGGACCTAAATCCAAACTGCAGTATTGTAGGGAGGCTATGTGGTAGAATATGGTGCATTTTGGTTCCGAAAGCAGTGTGGGTTCAAACCTCTTTTGACGGCCCTGAAATCACGTGTGTGTATAGTGTTGTATCCAATAGCGACAGGTGGTCACCCCCTAATCATATAGATGTTCTTCGATCCCAAGGAGGATTGAGTTAATGAAAAAGGATCGGTATCTCAAACCTTAGCTCAGTCCATAAATAGGAATCTTGGAAACTATGGTCGAAGAGACAAAATTGTCAGCCTGAGGTACCACGATGGATGGTTTCTTCTTATAGGCCCATACTGATATAAGCTCACATATGATAGGACGAAACATGCACATTCTGATAGAAGGATGCACAGAATAAAATATTTGAATGGGATGGCTAGATCACACTCCTGGAAGTTGTGGAATGATCTGATTATAAATAGATCAGTTCAAGATTTTTTTATGGTCATCGAATGGTTGAGAAGAGCTCCCTATTTTGTAATATTTTGGTACAAAAGTTGTTCTCTGGTTATGTATGAGACTAGATACTTTCTCATTAATAAAGTTCATCTTCTTTCATCATCTCGTTTAATCTGTGCTGAAACACTCGTGCATGGAGGATCCAGATGAGGGTTGTAGTTGTATTGTAATGTAGGTTTGATTATAGTACTTATGTGCCCTGTTTCAGTATTTTCTTTTGTTTCCTTGTTTCCTCTTATGATGAAATGCTCATGCATGGATGATCTAGATGAGTTGTTGTAGTAGAATTGTATTGGAGGTTTGATTATTATGTTGCTGTGATATATTTCAGTATATTAAACTTGAGCTCAAGAGTTCTCTTGTGCCTGAGTTTTTCTTCACCAAGTTGCTTGAATGATCTGGATTATTTTTGGCACGAAATGAGATCGGAGATATAATAAAGAAATGCACAGAGATATTTCAAGAGAGGCAACAATATAATAGAGATATAGCGGAAATAAACAAGAGTCACAGATATACAGTAATACACGATTTCTATTAATGAAAGAAATGTAGAGAGACTGTAAAATACAGAGTGAAAGACTCGCTAGAATGGTGGCAACTTATCTCTGAGAAGAGATGTGACGGCTACTTGCATTCGCAAGAAGATGATTAAAATGAGGCTCTGAAGGCCATTTTACAATAATCAAGAATGCCAAAACCCCTAGACATCCAAAAACCTAACCCTAGGAGATGGAGCGCCAAAAGTCATGTGGGCCCCATTTGGGTAAGTTAGTACATCAACTTCCCGGGGTCGTAACGTTTGCATACGATCTCCTTTTTAGGCATGTGATAGCCCGTTCGAAAGGTATCGTCAAGGAGATTCATTTTAGGGGCTCAATAATGCCTTCATATATCATTGAGGATCTTGATACCAAAAAAACTTCATTTAGGCCCTCAAAATGGCCCCGGAAGTTAAAATTGCTAAAAATAGTAAATTGCCACAATTGTCAGAAAACTGTTTTGAGCCAGTTGGAAAAGGTGGGTGGCCACCGATATCCACCTAGATCAATCCTCCCTCCTTAGGAAGCAATGGTATCCATTGCGTTGAGTTCCCAGGGGCGAAGGAGAAGCATTTGTTGAATCTGCATCTTGGTGAGATGCTTGTTTTGCTGGAGACGTCGCACTGCTCAATTTGTGGAAGTCTATCATGAACCTTTGGATGGAAGGTTTGGAACTTTTTAACCAGTATGGTTATTTTAGATGACTGTGTGTAGAAGGAATCTTTGTGATTTGCTACAATATTTTTGACCTGCTTATGTTGGATAGAAGGTGTCGGGGGCGAGGCTGTAGTGGTTGCAGTGTCCTTATGTTCCCCTTTTGAACAGATTGTGAAGAAGCTAAATTTTGCAGTATGAGATACTACCTTGTGACACTTTTTAGGTGGAACAATAGTTGGAACTACCTCTAGTATTCTGTAGAGATGACCCCCCAAAGTAACAATGAAACTACGGGGTCGAGACTCATAAACAACATGGAGTCTCCACATATATGGTTGGCCCAAGAGAACATCACAGACATCCAGTGGGGCAACATCACATAATACCTCATCCTTGAAGGGTTGGATGTCATATGATAATCGACACTGTTGGTTGACACAGAGATCTCGTCCTTGCCGAAGCCACCCAATGTTGTATGGATGCGGGTGTGGTGTTGTCGACAATCCCAACTATTTGACGACCTCTACTGAGATGAGGTTTTTCTAGCTTCCGCTATCAATAATAAAATGTAGCAGGGTCCCCTTCACCCACATCTGTGAATGAAAAAGGTGCTCCCCCTCTTCAGGATCTATTGGTTCTTCTGGTTGAATTGTTGCGGTTGCGACAATAGTAGTGGGGTCTGCGTCAATGATCTGTCCTTTACCAGTATTTTCAGAATCAGATTCTAAATTAGGGTTTCTCTCCTTGTTTTTGATATTGACCGCCAATGACTATTTTGAGCGACATTCATCGGTGTTGTGCCAGGGGATTTTTTGGAAATCACACAATTTTCTGGTGTGCTTTGTTTTCCTGTGAACCTTCTTTCCCTGTGTCTTGGACTGGTTTTCGGGAGACTATTTGTTAGGGCCGTCTTTGTCATACTTTGGTTGTTTCAGATTTGTAGACCCAAATTCCCATTTGTTCTGGTGCTTAAATTTGTACTCAATTTTAACAGCATATCGATAAGCAGCACAGAGTGATGAGATGTCCAGAAAATCCATTGTAGTCTGGATGTATCTGTGTAGAGCCCCATGGTATTTCAGAACCAAATGTTGCTTGGAGTCTTTGATACCCAACTTGGTGCGCAAGGTATGGAAGGCATTGGTGAACTCCGGAACTGCTTGGCCCTTCTCTTTCCATAGTGTGGTCCATCTCATGTACTAGTCTTCATAGTTACCAACAAGGTAATACTGTTCCTTTACCGCATCCATAAAAAAATCCCAAGTGGGATCGGCCCTATGTATTCCAGACTCCTCTGTGGAACTTTTCTCCCAGTAAGTTTCCCACCAATGTTTGACATGAGGGAGAGCTTTAAGGAGTGCGAAGGTGATCTTTTCTTGGTCGAAAAAATTGTGAACAAAGAAATAACCTTCTAGCAGAGTTAACCATTTTTCTAGGGCTTCTGCATCTATCTGTCCTTCAAATACAGGAATATCAAAGTTAACTTGTACCTTGAAAGGAGAGGTGCCTCCAAAGTGGCTTCTTGATGCTATCGGCAAGCGTTGAAGGATGTGGGCAAAATTCTCCATCATTTCGTCCCTCTGTCACGTGAGAGCATGCTCAAGCAATAGATTGATAGGATCATCTGCTCCGTCATTTTTATTTTCTTCCGCCATTGAGGGTTTCTTGGGTGTGCGAGAGTGATTATCTTCAAGAGAGACAAGCTTGAGACCCAACTTGCTATACTCAAACCTTGTTGGGGACATGCACTGAAAAAATGATCAAGAGCAACCTACTCTGATACCACTGATCCATATTATTTTCAGCACGAAATGAGATCGGAGATATAATAAAGAAATGCACAGAGATATTGCAAGAGAGGAAACAATATAATAGAGATATAGCGGAAATAAACAAGAGTCACAGATATACAGTAATACACGATTTCTATTAATGAAAGAAATGTATAGAGACTGTAAAATACAGAGTGAAAGACTCGCTAGAATGGTGGCAGCTTATCTCTGAGAAGAGATGTGATGGCTACTCGCATTCGCAAGAAGATGATTAAAATGAGGCTCTGAAGGCCTTTTTACAATAAGCAAGAATGACAAAAACCCTAGACATCCAAAAATCTAACCCTAGGAGATGAAGCGCCAAAAGTCATGTGGGCCCCGTTTGGGTAAGTTAGTACATCAACTTCCCAGGGTTGTAACTTTTGCATACGATCTTCGTTTTAGGTGTGTGATAGCCCATTGGAAAGGTATCATCGAGGAGATTCATTTTGGGGCCTCAATTATGCCTTCAAATATCATTGAGGAGCTCGATACTGAAAAACCTTCATTTAGGCCCTCAAAATGGCCCCGGAAGTTAAAACTGCTAAAAATGGTAAATTGCCACAATTGTCAGAAAACTATTTTGAGCCAGTTGGAAAAGGTGGGTGGCCACCAATATCCACCTAGATCATTGAAGGTCATATGCTCATGGGATACTTGTCCACCTTCCTCACTAAGTCTTCCTTCTACTAAGCTTTAACCTTAAACCACTGACTGAAGTTAATGAGGACCTCATTTCCCTATGCATTTCTTGTCCAGTTTCTGTGTTAAAACATTCTTGTACTGAGCTTTGTCCATTTGACCTCCACTCATAAACTTACCTCCACAAACATTTTGAAGGGTACTGGGATTATCGTCTTGTAATCCGAGGGTGACTCTCAGTGCTAACAGATAGGGTATCCATCTTTCATTGTCATGAGAAAAGGTATCATTTGTTTAAAAATGAAGTTGACTACATTGTTAGAGAACATACAAAGAAGATGAATTTGTCACTTACAAATGTTGGACAAATGAAGAGACTAGTCAATGCTAGTAATAACCTTGTACTTTTGATGATTAAACCCAAAGACAATGATGAAGAAGAAGTTTTCCAAGGATTTGATGCAAAGTTCCAATCTGATTTATATGAGGTTGTTAACGAAAATGTTGAGATGTTTCAGGAACCAAGGGGATTGCCTCCGAAAAGGGGTATCCAACATGAGATTTTATTGCAGCAAGATGGTCCTATTCCAAACATTGACATGTGCAGGATGTCAATCATGCAGAATGTTGAAATCAGAAATCAAGCCCAAGAGTTGCTTGACAAAGGGGTAATCAAACCAATCACGTCACCATACCGGTCACCAATTGGTTTGGTACCAGAGAAATACTGTATATGGCGTATGTGGGTAGATTTTAGAGCCTTGAACAAGACTACGAATATGATTGTTGAAGGAGACACATGGAATAAAGATATGAAAGAAAACCAAGCTCCATTTCATTCCTTGAAATGCTATGTATTCCACTTGGTGATAAGGTATAAGAAAGACATTTATGACAAAGTTGTTGATATGCTTACTAGGCCTATTGTTAGTGCTTTAGTATTTTTTAAGCATAATCTTACGATGCATGAGAGCTATATGGAACAATATGCTTTAGATGTTGATTTCAAAAATGTTTATGCAACATTGTGTTGTACTAACCAAGTTGAGGAATTGGATTCCTATGTGCATGGTAAACTTTTGTATCTTGGCAAGTTATGTTTTTCACAGGGTGAAAGAGTCAACATGATAAGGGAAGCACATTCTTCTCTTGTTGCTGGCCATTTTGGTGTAGGAAAGATGGTGGCTAGTTTCCAAATCAAGCATCCTAAGTTTTGGGATGAGCATCTACACTACTTTCAGCATTCTTATAACCAAGCCAAGAAGTTCATTGAACAAGTTCATTTTGTGTATCAAACCGTTCAAGAATATCTGAAAAAGAGCCAAGCCAAGTACAAGACAAGACATGAAAAGTTTCGTGTTGGTCTCAAGGCACCAATCCAATAAAGGATAGATGGATTGAGGTTGTAAAGGTGAGGGAACTGTACCCTCATCTTCATATTGACTAAAAGTAGTCTTTTGGAGGTCCAAAATCTTCCCAATTGGGAGGAGTGATCCAAGGGATCAAATTTTGCTCAAAAATCAAAGTACTCGAAATTTATTCCAAAAGGACACGTGTGTAGGCCTCATCCTCATGATCCCAACACAACTTGAATGGGTTCAAATGAACGTCATATGAGTGAGATATCATGTTCTTATCATTTTTCCAAACATGCAAAACTTTGTTTATTGTACAATCAATAGAGTGTTGATGTGAAAGTTGACCGTACATTCGGTACAACTGTATAGTGATTATGTGATAGGGTACAGACCCACACGTGATAGGTGATGTGGCAGTGATGAGTTGGCATGTTGACAGAGTAGGCTCGGTGGTAGACACGTGGGCAAATGGGATGTTGACATGTGTCACATATTGGGAAAGTGTTATGGTGCCACATGGCACCCCTCCAGTGAAAAAAATTAGTTTGTTCCCATGAGGGTTGGAACCTGCAACCTCCGGGAGGGGACACATCAATGAATTGGCAAGTCGAACTACCAACCCACCCACATGGTATTCCTTACCTATATACATTGTAAAAATTATATGAATTTGCATTATCATTTGGTTGGCAGAGAATAGGGTCGAGGCTTAGCCCCAGCCCCCAGTCTATAGCATAACATATGAACACTCCATGGCATGGGGTTGCACTACTTTCCAAAAAAATTATTCGACACCTGGTGCCTTAACCCCCAATCCATATTTCCATTCATACAACCCGTTACATAACCATTTGGCGTGGGGTTTCAATGGTTATCCCTAGTCACTTGAATTCTTACCACATACCATATGACCTGTTCTTTACCCTTGGTGCACGTGTGGACTGTTACAACAGAGGTTAAGCCTGGTCACATGAATATATACCACATTACCATGCACCAAGCATAGAGGAGCTAGCCAATGGGTGCGTAGTAGTTAGGTCATTGGCCACATGGGTCATACGACCAAATTCTCCACCGAGGTTTGGGGGTCGGCACAAATGGTCCTACAATTTTTTCCATTTTTCGGGAATCATTTCATGTGCTAGGTTTTGGCATGGAAAACACATAGAAGCCAAGTTACTCTGACAGTGGGTGCAATTTGGCAAGCAGGTACAACAAGCTTGAAAGGGAAAACTTTCAGGAGGTGTAACTTCTTCATTTTTTGGCCAAACCAGGTGCTGAAAAAGCCCAGGTAGGGGTTTTTGGATGTTCTAGAGCCATTGGAGCCATTTATTTTGTATTATGAGCATTGTAAGAGAAATTTTTAAGCACAATGAAAATATTCCAAGGAAATTTGGACTAGGATATGTAGCCCAAGAAAGGGGTGAACTCCTTTATCATTTGTTGTGTTATGTGTTCATTTTTTTATGGTTTTTATATGACTGATATGTTTCTCATGTCTAAGTAAAAATTAATTAAACTTATGTGTTAGTAACTTGATCCAATTATCCAAACACATATCATTTTTACACTTGCAATTTAAAAGATAAAAGTCTTCTTCATTTTCATTATAGTTGGAAACAAACCCATTTCAATTTCAGATCACTTGAGATTCACTACCTCTCCCTGAAGAGACAATCTTGTGATAAAATATGTGTCATCCACTTCAATCCTCTATGGTTTCCGATCAAGATTGAAGGCTTTTGTCTCTGGATCCCAATAGTTTACGAGCATCTGGAGTAACCTCACTTGAGCCCTCGTTCCTTTGAGAGCCCAAAATTTAAAAAGGACACATATTTTTAAAGCTTGTTGGTCTTGTACATATCTTTCCATTTTTGCATCTACCTCTTCATGCTCCCTCTCCCTCCATTCAATCACCATGCTGCAAAGGAAAAATCATTTTTTGAGTCTTGTCCAAAAAGGTGTTGACGAACTTGCACGTGGGCTAGCATGTTAACAGTCATGTATAGGGCCACATATACACGGGAAAGATTTTATTTTCCCGCATACATGGAGGCATGTATGCGTTATGATGAACTATCACTCGTGTACACCCTGTTTTACATGTTGCGCCCTCTAAAAATAAAAAAAATGAGGACTAAAATTGATTTTCAAACCACCGAAAACAAAGAGGAGGGGATGGGAACTTACTTGGTCCAGACCATTGATAATTTCATTGATCATATCTCTTGCAATAAACACTTGAATATCATGGGGAAAATGGCCTGAAATGCATTATGAGGGTGAAAAAATTCAAATGGTATGGTAAATAGGTCTATTTTTACTATTAGTAGAAATGTTTTACTCACTTCATATAGTTTGTGTTGATTTTTTTACCATATAGAACAATAGTACAGTGGAAAGAGTTCGTTTGGTGGTTTTGTCCAGGATTTTTGCATTTTTTGGCGTCATACCACCCGTTCATGCCTTTGGCGGGTATTTTATCTCACCAACATATAGGATAGGTTGTCACACCATTTTGAATTCTTGAATTGTACTATGATTGTGATCTATATACCTTAGGAATGGACCTATTTATTAGCAAAACAAAAGCTTCTTACTGCTACTAGAAGTTTCGTTACTAAGTGGTAGAGACTTACCAAAGATGGGTGCCCTTGTTAGAACCTTTGTGTCGTTTTGTGCCCATGCAGAAGTTATTCCATAGGACCGGTAGTTCCTTATAGTTATGATATGACTTTGCATTCAAACCTCATATTATTACTCACAAGCATTCTAAACCTTACCTATGGGAATTCCCCTGTGTCTTCATTAATCTCTTTTGCGAATCTCTAAAAATAAAAAATATTATTGAGTGAAATTGTCTCTTTCACACTCGTTAAATGGATTTGAAATGACGTCCATTTGGTGTAATTTTAACCCTTTTTCAGACCATGTAGACTACGTACGAAAAATGATAACTCTAGTCAACATCGGCTAGAAGAGTTCTCCTGGGTATTATTTTATACTTTTTCGGGCCTAGGGGACTAAATATATGAAAAATGAAATTATTTGGAATTAAGTTGTAATCCCATTCCATCATATTGCTTGGAGTATTGATCTTATTTCTGGTTCCCACTTTCTCGTTATAATTCTCTTACCTTAGCAATTTGAATCACTAGCCAAGTAGAGCCTTGTTTATATCCTTTGCAAATTGAATTCCTGTACCCTAAGAGGAAACATCCCCCTAAGTGTCCATGCCCCACATGCACTCCCTTGTATTAAGCATAGGCATGTTCCACTATTTGTAGCTAGTTCCTTACTCGTGACACTTGTTTCCTCTCTTGTATCATAACATTTTTTTCCTATGAAAAAACAAACAAAATATGGGAGGGAAAATAATACTTTCTCATATCATTAGTAGTCATGTCGCCTTTGAACAGATAATTTTTTTTTGAGTCAACTATAATCCAAATTTTGGGTTTAGCATGACCTTAGGAAGATGAGCTTGTTACTTAGATTTTACTCCTTCGACTGGTTATTCTTCCAGTCCCTATGGAGATTTTGTTGATGCCTTCTGCATCATGCGTTTTATCATCAAGTCTATGCTTCTTGAGTTATCCATATGTCTCATGATCTTGTTCAAAGGAAGTATATAAGCCTGTGTCGTCCATTTCTGAGAACTCTTGACTTTGCATGTTAGCCATACCCTAAGTGTATCTCAGAGTCACATGAAGTTGTAGTCCTACCATGCACCTTGGTCCTACTTTCATTATGGGTAGGTAACCTTGAACCTAGTAGTCAACATATCCTTATTGGTCATTGAATGAGTGGTTTCCCTTGTGTTCGACGGAAAGAAATATATTCACACATTGGGATTTGTGCAATGTCTTGGATTCCATTAGCTTTATTGGTGGTTTCCTTGCCTTTGTCGGCAGTATTCATTATTGGTTGTTATTTAGAGGGTCTTTTTGTGCACTACTTACATCTAGTGCATGTGAAATATGCACAGGGTCATTGGTTCATGAACATCCTATTCATCTGAGCTCCTCCTAATCATCAACATATTTCTTCGTACTGTGTGTTGACTGATGAGATAATCCCTAATGCTCTCCTTTCGATGGGTATACTTCCATCGACTTCAGCTCATCTATTCTGAAAATGAGACCTAGATTCCTATGAGTACCTATAGGATTGCATTCATCAGTGGTAGGTTCTCTCGCCATCGACAATTGGGAATACATCAATGTCTCATGATCGATGGATTCTTCAAGTGTTTGACCTCAACACCCTTATTCACACGTGAAAGAATGTAATCGGTTCATTGATACCTACTTTCAATCTCGATAGGTTGTCCCAAGTTTGTTAATGGTATACCTTAATGACTTGTAATCAAACAAAGTCTCGTTGTGTTCGACATCAACTCCTCTATTCACATGATGTATACTTTCACCTTCACCAGATAATGTAGAATACCTCTAGCTTACTGTATTAGTATTCCTATTATGTTGTTGTCTTTCATTGGACCATTACCTATATGACTTTAGTGATCATGGGATATCATATTGTACTTCATTGTATACAAATATATTCATATTGATTTTGAGACTGGATTCCACTAGGATTTTTTTGTGACTATCATAGCCTATGGCATGTGCCTTCTTTGTATTGCCTACTCATGGCCATGAACAACTATTTGGTATATTTTCACATGGATCTGCAGTGTAATTCAAATTAACAACCATGTGTACAAAGTCATTATGGATTGTAATATTCTCATGAGTAACTAGAATGTACAACTGAGTCTCATTACTCCACTTTTAGGAATTATAATGTATTTCGGCCATCACAGATACTCCATTGACCTCACACATTAGGGGGCATATGATACAACAAATATTTCCTCGCCTTTTGTAACTTTCTTGGATGGCCTTTCTATTTCCCTATGCAGACTTGAAGTCCCATTTTGTACCTTCCAGAGCAAAAAAAAAACATTTTTCCACATATGCACACCCTATTAGTTATAAAACAAGTGTATATGCAGGTTTCTCCACTAAAACCTGTGTACATAGGGTTTGGTGCTCAAAATTAAAAATTATGTCAGGTTCCAACGTCACGTCACGAGATCCGTGATCCTTGACCTTCCGTATACCGCAAATGCTTCGACTCTACCCTTCAGTTCCATTTGAAGGCTATAAATTAAGACATATCTAAGCCTTGTAAAATGAGAGAATTCAACTTTGAGAGAAAAGATACCCTGGAGAAATTTCACTTCATATTGATTTTGCATTCCTTTATCCTTGAAAGTTTGAACTCATTATTCAGGCCCCGATCTCTTCCTTCTTTTTGATGGAGAACCTCATTGTATCCTTTATATGAGATTTCCTTTGGTAGAGGATTGAAGTGGTGGAGGACCAGCTGGAGGGAATTAGTTTCTTGTTTTTGAGATGTGTCGTTACATAAGTTTGTCTCTTATATACTTCTGATGATTATTTTAATAGAAATATTGTTTTCTCGTCCAATTGATATCTTGCAAATATTTGAATTATTATTCCATGGGATTATTTTTTATGTTTGTTAATGGATTATGCTAATCTATGTGCTAACATTTATATTATCACCATATGCTTGTGTATCTTGGTTGTTGAGGACAAGTTGTAGGTATAAAGCCTTGAGTTGTGTTTTCAATGATGGTCTTCATTGACCATCTGGGCAAGGTAGCCTCTTGGCCTTGTCTTGTTAGAATTTCATTTATATAGCATACTTGGGATTAGAGTTGATTTATGCATGCCATTTCGTTTGTTTTGGTTTAACCCATTCCATAAATATATTTTCCTCATAACAACTTACTATGGGATTGGAAGCAATTGTAAATCAAAAGACCATTGGATTTGGGATAAAAAAAAATCCTCTTTCACACTCTCATCACTCTTGTTATCTTATGGAGATGTGAAATTTTGGGTTTTGGTATATCTCAAGAATCTTGGAGAAAGATAGAACAAATAAAAAATAATTTTATCACTTATAATCTAAAATTAAGGGAAATACACCCTATCCTATCCTCTTAATAGAAGCAATCCTCTCCTCCATTGAGAGAATTTCCACGATTAGAT
The DNA here is from genome assembly GCA_009831015.1 of Picea engelmannii. Lineage (NCBI taxonomy): Eukaryota > Viridiplantae > Streptophyta > Pinopsida > Pinales > Pinaceae > Picea > Picea engelmannii. The sequence continues at coordinate 244,575 of ML776787.1, read as the reverse complement.
ACCTAACTCACAAGAACAAGATAAACAACATGGATGACAAGAGGCTCCCAAAAATTTCTTCAAACTCTAGCCAAAACCATGGGTGGCTCAAGAATGGATGACCTAAAGATGTCAAATATTGGATAAATCATTGGGAAATACAAGAAGAATCCATAATGGAGAATACTAATAATATTACAAATATTATCACTTCTAAATTTAAGGAGAATATGTGGTGTGATAAATCATTAGTGGATAAAAGGAAATTAAGATACTACAAAGATGTGGTAAACCCTTATTTAGAAGATCAAAAGTACCTCTCAATTTTGATAAGTGAAAATAATAAAATCAATATTGCTAAAATAATAACAAACTCTCATGAGCTACATAGTGAAACTGGGTGTTGGAAAATTCCCAAAATGATGTGGAATGAAAGAATATTTCATCTTTGTGACACTATAAGGGTAGAATATGAAAACACTTCCTCTTAGATTTCCCTTTCTATATGTATATTATATTCTAATTCAAAAATATTTTCCACAATATAGACATTCCTAACCTTCCGAGTCATCTATGGTGATCTTGGAACACTTCTCTCAATAGTTTTTGAGCATAGAAATATAATTTTAAAGGAATTGAAGTAATATCTTATTTTATTAATGTCTTGTAAACCAATTGGTCTCAATGGACGTTAATCATCCTCAACATCATCATAAAAATAAATCAAATGAATATTAGAAGGAGACATTAAAATGTAGATTAAGAGATACAAAATTGATGAAGTCTATTTGTACTATTTTTACCATCCATTTTCCTCAATCCATTTCATCTCTAATTATGAAAAAGATTACAATCATGTTATCGATACATTAAAATAAAAAAATTCATTCCTTGAATATATACTTTTTTGGTAAATTCATAGGATAAAATTCTATTAATTCCTCAAAATACCATACATAAAAAAATTCCTTGATGTTGGCCTACCACTGGGGAAACCAAACCAACAACAGAAGAGCAAATCATAAGCCCATAAATATTGTTTATAACTTGTCCAAAAAATATTAAATTATAGATATCTAATATAGACTATGTAGTGTCTACAAAACCATTTCTTATGATCGTCTCTTTGACTGTTTGATATCCAAAACTTAAAAAAAAGTACTTATAGCTCAAGTAGGTGGCATCTCCGTTGACGTGCCTATATTATTATCTCTCAGGAGAGAACCTAGACTGGGATTGGTATTGCTGGTAGGAACAGAAACCACTAGAGTGGTGTTGGATGTCAAAATGAAAGAGAGAATTTCCCTAATAAGGAGATGGATGTCATCAAGCTGTAGTTGAATGGTATTTTGGGCATCCTCTCATGTCTAAGGAATCTGTCCCAGGAAGGTCATCACATGCCATTATAGTTCTATATTTTTCTAGTACGTGGTGTCCCTAGCTCAAGTAGTTCCCACGTTAGGGACCCATATAATGGTCGCCTTTTCCACCTATGATTCCATTGCCATTTCCCTTTCCATACTGACCTTCACTTTGACCTCATCGAGTTGTCTTTGAAAAATAAGAGGAGTGTTGCTCCAATAATTATGAGAAGCATTGTTGGCCTCCTTATTTCCCTCTAGTGATCGATCACTCTTTGTCACTTTGATGAGAGGAGGATGAACCCTGGGTGCCACAGCCTTGCCTCTATCCCCTTGAATAACCATGACAAGGAGCCATGATTTAACACATGATTGCTCTAAGAGTCGGTTGGTATATCTAGGCCAGAGGAAGTAGTGGCCACAAGCCTCCACTAAGAGTTCCTTGAGAGCTGGAGAGATTTGCCCTGGAAAACGACGATGAAAGCTGCACATCCTGGAGAATAATTAATCCTCGACTCTACCGAGAATCCTTTTTTTGTTTTTTTTATATTTACATGCTTAAGAATGCGGGTGGAAAGTGTTATTCAGGGATCAGCCTAAGTATGTTGAGTTATAAAAACTTACTCCTTCATCTAGGTGGCTAAGGTGAATCATCCCCTCAGTTAGAAAGTTGAAAGATGACCCGTGGGAGATCCAGGGGGCTTGCATACTATGGTTCTAGAGATCTCTGTGGCACATTAATTCTAGGTTGGAAATGTCGGCATGAGTGCCTTCATCTATCTCTAGGTCCCTTCTAGAATTTGGAGACGAGTTATTGTCAATTAATTGATCCTTGCAACCTTTCTTAAGATTGGGTTTTCCACCAAAAGACCCTCCTTGGGTTTAGTCCCTCACCTTATTCTAGGTACCAATTAATTGGAATTAATATCATTCCTTGGAGTACATCTACCCATAGTGTATGTCCCTTCCACCCCATATGGGAATGGGTAGTCCATTGAGGCTATGATTTTACAGTTGGTGTGGAGGCAATCTTCCCGATTTGGGTTCTAGGGTGTGTCCCAATGTTCTTCATTGGATATAATTATTTCATTTTCCAACCAATATTCTAACCTTCTTGCAAACTTGTGCACATGGTTGGGGATGAGAGCTGGGATGGAACTGATGATGTAATAAATTCTTTCTAGGGAGGATTCTAAGATCCAACTGTCGATTTTTTTTAGGTTGGGGACTCCCTTTGAATTCAATGTACCATATTGATGATAATTTGGGATTCTCCCTCATCTATTAGCTTTTTAAATCCGTCGTCTTTGGTTATTCTTAATTCTTCCTCTTGTGCATGTAACTCTGCAACATTATTGCTTCTGATACCTAGATTGCCTATGTAGTTTATAAGAATGAAACCATGCTCGTCTCTGAAAATGCCTCCATAACCTACTATACTTGGGTTGCCTTTGGATGCACCATCAAAGTTGAGTTTTATGAAGTCAGGGGAGGGAGAGGATCAACTAGAGGAGGAAAACAGTCTATTCTGGGTATTGGTGCATTGAAGAAAATCTATGGAACTTTTGATATTTAAGGCCTATAAAATGGTTCTTTCCTGGGGTTGGCTTTTCATTCTTCCTCATCCCACGAATGAGAATAAATGGTTTCCTGAATGGATTTAACCATTTTAGGCCATATCTCTTGAGGGGATAAGGAGTCTTGTTTGAAGATCCTCCTGTTGAGTTTTTTCCATACTTCCCAAGTTAGTAACCCCAGAAGGAGCTGCCAGGATTTATTCACTATTGGGTTTTGAGTGATGGTTATAGGCCAGAGTTCTATGGTGGCTTGGATTGATTGTTTTTTCTAGCCAGATCTGTGAAAGAGGAGGTTCGAGTGGTCCCATAGAGATTTTATGAAGGGAATGACCTTGAAAATATGCTCCACTTATTCCTCTCCAAAGAAGTAGAGGGGGCATCTAGAAGGCCCAAAGAAACCCTTTTTACAGAGATTGTCCCAAGTAATTGTTTTCTTGAGGATTAACAACTAAAGAAAAGTGGAGATTTTTGGCCATAGATTTTGCATCCAGATGTGCTCCCATATGATTGACTTCATAAATTTGTTTTGATTTGTTGCTATGCTATTATCTTCCCTTACTGAGTACGAACCTGAAGTTGAGTTACCCTAGCAGAGGTGATATGGTTGATTGGAGTTTCTTATCTTATGGGTTTTCAGTTCATCCCATAATTTGTCTAGGGTAGCACAATTTGATACCCCAAGCCAAAGGTATTTAGGAAGCCAACTTCATTAATGAGGTTGTTCTTCCTCAATGGACCAGTATTCTACTACACTTATTTTGTTCTAACTAGTCATAGCTAATTTGATGTTGATAAAAGGCTCTGATATGACCATCTTGTAATTTGGTTCCAGGGGTCCTCCCAAAAGAGGGAATCTTGGCCATTTTTTATTTCCTAGAAGCAATGTTGTTGTATCAGATGTTTAGTGTTCCAAGACATATTCCAAATGCTAGATCCATATGAGGCATTGTTCATGCAGATTGGTTGATTCCCTTGCATCCCTTTGCCATATTTGTTTTTCCATAAATTATACCATTGAGTTAGTGGGTTGGTTAACTAACACCACCATATTTTGGCTCCTAGGCTTCCGCTTAAAATCTATGGATCTGTTAGGTCTAATCCTCCAACACATTTTGGGAGGGAAATTGTGTCCCATGAGACCAAGGCCCATTTATTTTTGGTCATCGAACTACCCCAAAGGAAGGATCGATGAAGATTTTTTATTTATTTAAGAATATATTTAGGGACAATTGGAGAATAAAAGTAGTAAATGGGCATGGCTTGCAGGGCTGATTTGATGAGGATGAGGAAATTGGGTAAGTTCAGGGAGTGGAAGGCCCAATTTTCCATTTTTTTGGCCATACATGACAGGAGATCCTCCAAAGAAGCTTTCTTTAAAGAATTTTCCACCATTGGAACACCAAGGTACTTAGAGGGAATATTTATTTGCTTATATCCAATGATACCCATTAGATGATGTTGAATGGGAAAAGGAGTGTTAAAAAAGAAGAGATGGTATTTTTATTCATTAATAGTCATCCCTGAAGCAGCTGAAAAGTATGAAAGAACTTGTTTGATGTGAAGGGATTATTTTATAGTTGGAACAGTCATTAGCATTGTGTCATCAACAAATTGTTGATGAGTAGCAGGTTTTTCCCCACTGAATGATGAATTCCCATGAGTTGTTGTTGCTTGAATGGAGTGACCCAGTCCTTATCCTATTAGAATGAATAAAAAGTGTGAGAGATGGTCAACTTGACGAATGCCATAGGAGGGTAAAAAATTCGACGAGGGAGAGCCATTAACTAAAATGGAGAAGAAGGAGGAAGTAATCAAGGACATTATCAAACTAATCCAATTCTAGGAGAATCCAAAGTAAAGAAGGATATTATGGATGTAGTACTAGTTGAGTCTATCAAAGGCCTTGAATAGGTCAAGTTTGATTACCATGTCAGGATTCTTGGAGGTTTTTAGGGAGTGGATAAGTTCATGCATGAGAATGATGTTTTCTAGAATATATATATCTTCAACATATCCTGACCACTCTTATGAGATGAGGGAAGGAAGGGGAGTCTTGAGGCAGTTGGAAATGAGTTTGGAGATAAAATTATAAATGACATTGCAAGAGATATAGGTCATAATTTACTAGGATTTGCTACCTTTTCCTCTTTTGGTATGAGGGAGAGAAAAGTAGTGTTGAAGGTTCAGAGGACTTCCCTAAAGATATGAGAGTATTCCATGAATTCCAAGACATCCTTCTTGATCATAGGACAATAAGCATGAAAAAAGTTAGTAGTGAATCCATCTGGTCCTAGGGATTTACCTTTGAGAATTTCCATGATGGATTGTTCTTCCTCCACCATGGTGAATTTTCTTATCAAAGCTTCATTTTGTTCTTCTTTTATCATCTTTGGGATGTGCTGGGTTATTTTATTTATTTCCTCTTGGCGATCCTGATTGGGTTATTTCATTAAGTTGTTGTAAAATTGAATTAACTCTGATTGGATCTCTTGCTTCTTGCATAGATTGTTTCCCTGGATATATTGAAAGGAGGTGATTCTATTATGGTGGAGGCACTTCATAATGGAGTTGAAAAATAATTTAGAGTTCCTTTCTCCCTCCCTTAGCCATTGGAATCTAGATTTTTTCTTCCAAAATTTTCATCATGTTTTTATCGAATGGAAATATGAGCATTGAGGGAGGATTCTTATTCTATGGGATCTTGAGTTCCTCCCTTGAGAATCATTTTTTTTTGGATCTTCTTCATTTTGTCGATGAGGATATTTTTTTCTTTGAATATATCTCCAAATGGAACTTTATTCCAAGTCTTCAATTGTTTCTTTAGGTTATTTATACATTGTTAAAATCTATACAAAAGAGACCCAGAGGATACTTTTGTTTCTCTCCACTAGGATGGGAAATTGGATTGAAAGGAAGGGTGTTCAAGCTAGAATGATTTAAAGAGGAACGTTTGGTTTGTAGGGATATCTTGGATTCCAATGAGGATATGGATAGGCCAGTAGTAAGAGGCATGGTAGGGGAGAATGGATTCTTCGATGGCATACTTTTTGATAAGGAGAGATTGTGAGATAAGGAAACGATCATGAAGAGAGGAAATTTGGTGAGCCCTTTTATGATGATTATTCCAGGTGAAAGTTCTATTAGAAGTCTCCCAGGCTACCAAATGTAGATCATTTAAATTTTATTTTAAGCATTATGAATCTGGAACTAGGCGATTTAAGCCACCTTATTTTTTCCCAAGAGAGGAGATGATGTTGAAATCCCCTCCCAAAATATGGGGGTGATGAGAGAAAAATGGACCAAGGTGACTCAAGGAGGAGAGGAAGTCAAGTTTTTCCTGGAGGACTTGAGGTCCGTACACATTAGTGAGGTATCCTATATGAATTGATACTATGGGATGAAAAGTAGGAGATATAGAAAAATGAGTGGTAATGAAGTTGGAAAGGGTGATGTCAGAAGGGTTCCAAAGCATGGATAGACCCCCCTATGCTCCATCTGCATCAACAACTATTGAAAAACCTTCGCGCCAACATTTTTTATAATTTTTTTCTAAAGTTTCATGGGTTCATTTGGTTTCTTGAATCATCATAATCAATGGATTTTATGTAGAAAGTAGAACTCTCAACGCTCTATGTTTAATCTGGCCATTGAGGCCTCTCAGATTCCATGAGGTAATTATCATAGGGGAGGGATGGATTGTGAAGATAAATTTGTATCCATGTTCTTGAGCCGTCCAGAATTGAGTAAACGTTCTCCCAATTCTTGCAACAATTTTTTGTTGAAAGGTCGACCTATTTTTTTACTAACAATTTCTTGTTGGAAGGTCGACCTATTTTTTAATTGTATTTTGGAAATTAATTGTTTCTTTTCTTGCTAAATTATATATACCTAGAGATGATGATCATGAATTATTACCTTTTTGACATGATAGATATTTTTGTTTGTTTCTTGTCTTCAGGAGTGCACTTTAGAGAAGCTTCAGTTGCTTCTCTGGGATGGAGTTCTCTTCTTTCCTCTCACGGATTGATGCTATACTTTATATATAGATAGATATTTGATTTCCATGTCTTCCAAGTCTTCTTGATCTGATAGATTTGTGTCAATTGGGTTGATGGATACATTCGCCTAATGAGATTAGGGGATCATGATGGAGGGTTTTATGGAGGGGTCAAATTCGAGGGAAGTGGCAGAGTCTGGATCTATGGTAGGGGGGTTGGATGAGGTATCCTTTGAAGGATTATGATGAGCTAGAATCTCTTGATATGACAATGTCATGAGTTTATTTAAGTTGTTTCTAATATGAGGGAATTTGGGATTAGGATGAATGGGGTTTTTTTATGAGGATTTTGCATTTTGTGAGGACCTTTTTGAATCCATTCTCATATTTTTCTGGTGGCTTAACCTAATCATTCTATTTGTTCAGAGGGAAATCTATGAATAGGTGTCCATGCACATGACATTTTCAACATCTGAAGGGGATATGCTTGTGGTCTAAAGTATGGATCCATTTGATGTTTGAGTTAGATGGATTCAAGTAAATATTTCGAGACATTAAGGTAGACATAAATTCTAGAATAAGAAGCGTGTCTTCCTTGCAGGTTAGTGTATATTGTTCAAACGTAGGAGACAAGAGTATTTCCTATCCCTTCGAAGATCTCTTGGTGCCATTACTACAAAAGAGAGTAGAGTCAAATCGATATTGGTTTAGTTGTGAAGTCCTCCTTATCTAGACTAAATTTTTCTTTCCAAAGGTGCATGTACATTCTTGCTAAATTAAAGAAGTAAGGGTCTCCTTGAAATATCCATTATATGTCCTCCACTTGATTGAATAGTACAGTGAATAATCCTTTTGGATCCCAATTTCAGCGAGACATCTCCTCTGGGATTCTAGCGAGTATTGATCCACCATTGGAGTGAGAGGCCCGTGGATTTACATATCAGTGCATGGTCTTAGATGTGTTGTGTTGAATGTACTAGGAAATAATTAGGGTTTGGATTTCATATTGTAGAATTTCCTCTATCTACGGAATGCATGAGGAGGATTGTCTTGTATTTTGTTTCAGGATCGATTGAGCATGATTAGTCAAGGTATATGTTTGGGGTGGAGCTTCCTTTTATTGTTCGACATCCATTGGGAAGGAAGAGTCGAGGTCAGAGGGAACAAGGACTAAAGGGGATGAGACTCATTTAGATAGGGGAGAGGAGTGGTTACTTCCAACCACAATGTTACGAAAGGAGGTGGAATATCCCCCTGGAATGAAGGCCACCATTGATGGATCATAATGATAACAACGTTTTAGAGAAGTGTTTCATATCAAGGTTTTATACCAAGTCTTCTTTCAATATTTCCAACCTATCGAAAATATTCATTCCTTGAATATCAAAAACCATAGAATCAAATAATAAAATATCATATAAAATATTAAATTTAAAATATGATCCATTTATACTATTTTTTCCATCCATTATGCCAATTTTATATGTTGATTTTGAGAAATAGATCCATTTCCATCAATGAGGAAAACATTTATTTACAATATTTTTACCATATATTACATAAGATCTTTTATAGATCAAGCTTCACCATCAACCACATAAATGACCAAAACATTTATTTACAACCTCTCTTTTTATTCACTATAAAGGTTTTTCATGGTGATGAGAAAATAGATTTATAGGGATTCAGTCCTTCTTTCAACCTATGTTAGGTTGATGTAAGGAACTTCTTGATCAAAACTGTGTGTGGAGTTTTTCTTAAAAATCCAACACTTAGAGTGGACACTCCACCCATCATCAGGGACATAGGAAGCCCATATGGTGTAAAAGAGTGTTGGGGTTTCTAGATATAAAAGTAACAAAATGGAACTAGCACTTGGAATTAGGTATTTAATAAATTAGGACTAGCCATTGGAGCTAGCTATTTAATAAGAAAATATAAGAAATGTTGTTAAGAAAAGAATGATTGGACATATTGAAATAGTCTTAAAATTTTTATTAAAATAATTTAATTTAATACTAATAAGTTAAATTAATAAGGGTTATATTATTAATAAAGTATTAAGATTACTTAATGAAAAGTGTAGGTCTTAAAATAAGGGTAAGAATGGAGAGAGAGGAGGTAGGTAGATTAAGGTTAATTGATAAATATAAGGATGCCAAACAAATAATAGAGGGGAGAGAAATAATTAAACTGAGATTAGAGATGGAAAATAGGAATGGAGAGAGGAAAGAGATAATGATAAGGAGAGAGAAAGATAGAGAGGAGAGAGAATGAGTAGAGAGGGGAGAAAATAAATTAAGTTACATAGTATTTAAAATAAAGGAGATTAAAGGTTTCATCTTAAAATAAATGGGAGGTTGTTAATGATAAATAAATAAAAAGAAAATAATTAGGAATTAACAAGAGTATTGATTAAAGAAAAAGAGAAAAGAGTTAAATTAATATAATCATGTGATTTATGATGGAAACTTGCATACTTAGATCAATTAGGTTTGATATATTTAATTATAGTGTTGAAAGATCTATCTTTTCGTATCCTTTCTCTTTTAGACTTCCTCACTTTATCCCCCAAATATATAAATATAAGGGGACCCTTAAGGTTCAATACATCTTTTTTCTTCCTTACTTTAGTAGGCCACTTACGTTACTATTAACCTTGTTATAACAAATATGCTACCACTCATCATGCATTGTCACACACCCGACCCCTACAATACCTTTCTAAGGGACGGGGCATCAAATTTTCACTTTTCTCAGTCACCTCAAATCCCTATAACTAGGGTCCCATTGTCTTCGGTTCGACGAGGGTTTTCCAATGACTATAAATTTGTCCAGAAATGCATTCTATATTGCAATTTATGGCCCTTCAAAGTTATTTAATCCTTCATTGACTAGATTCTCTCACAACCACGTGGCACCCACGTGGCTCCCTGTCACCCGAAACTCCACATCATCATAGTATACAAAGACTCTCCCAACCAGGAGTTGACATTTTTCTAGCTCCTATAGGCCTACTAAGTTAATTAATCATTAACATAGCGAAATCCCACTCCTTACTAAATCTCCAAGGGCACTTAGGTTTATTAATATTAGTTAATGCCTAATTCTCTGGACTTCGATGAAAGTTCCTCATCATGAATTTGTGAATAAACCCAATTCTCCCAAATGCCGGAGTTTCGGAGAGGGTCCAACTCATTTAATTTCTTATGTTTAAAATATTATACCATGGGGAAGTGGGAGATTGGTCTGATACTTTAGTCGTTTTTACTTATTTATCCTATTTCTCCAACGTCCCAGAATCCTAGAATCCCGAACTCCCACAAGGTCCACACTTACACATGGTTGTGCATTGAATGATGAGATAGTAACCGGTGGATTGGGGCCTTCGTCCACTTTAACCATAGCCTCTCGGTATCCCAACTATATCAAAGTCCCGAGGTCCTGCCACGTAGCTCTAGGATTCATCCCTAGAGGAGAATATGTTCTAATACCCTAAGCCTCATGGAGTTCCTAAATCTTGAACTCTCAGGGTCCCATTATCCATTAGGTCAAGAAACTACACACCAAGGGATGACATGTGGAAAAATATGGAGATGACTTGTGGCCCAATCAACAGGTGACACATGTCAAGTTCCATTTGGCACAAAATTTATATGAAAAGAATGAATCGAGATGACATGTGGCATGCATAATATGGGTCCACATTGCGCTTAGAGGTGACATCAGCATGCCATGTCACTTCAGGATGACAGTCTCTGGGAACATCCCGCTTCTCCTACCAACATAATTTTGTGGATCTCTGAAGTCTCGGATTCCCTCCATATGAACTGCAACTATCCTCTATCCAACAGTTAATATAGACCCACGTGGATCCTTATATATACATCCTTCACCTCTTTGCAACTTTGGCATTTAGGGGTTTTTCTATTTAGTTTCCTTTTTACTCCTGAAGTGGATAGTGTCGAACTGACCACGATCTAGATCCAACAGTCAAAGACATATCCTGAAGTATCCTCAAATCGATGGTCCTCATCGCTTCGCGACTTCGACATTCGGGGGTTTCGCTCATTTAACACCCTTTTTACCCCAGAGTAGTCAACAAAGAACTGACCACGACGTAGATCCAACAATCAGGGGACATCCTGAATATCCTCATATTTATAGTCCTCATCAATTTGTGAGTTCGACGTTCAAGGGTTCCTCCTATTTAACACCCTTTTTCTCTCAAAGTGGTCAACGTCGGACTGACCACAACGTAGATCCAACGGTCATGGGAGATCCTGAATATTCTCATATCTACGTCTTGTGTTACTTCAGGACCGAGAAGTGGATCAGGGTTTAACAAGGGTATGAATCCCATGATAACGGGTAAATGACCGCCAACTTTTAGTCAATTGTCAAGTTACTGGTCTAAATCTTGGAGCCCCAAACAAATTAGCTTCTTTTTTGAGTGTAGTGAAGGGTTCCATGGTCCTGTTCTTATGGAAATTTGTCATGCTATAGAGGATATACTCCTAACTCATTCTCCTCTTCAACCTCCAAATTCCTAGAGTTCTAAAATAGACCCATTTATATTATGTTAGTTACAACTTAATGTAATTACTAATATTTATTAACCAGGTGACTTCGTAGGTTTGAACCTTCAGTGGTTTTAACTTGTGAGGTCCATCACCCAAAACACTCTAGAGTCTCAAAGCTATGAACTCTCGGAGGCCTATCTCCTTTTGGGTATGATCCAATGGCCCAAATATATCGTTGCATCCAAATCAATAGATTTTGTGGCTTCTTCTGTACTTCATGGCTCCTCTTCCCTTCAACAAGGGATTTAAACCATGGTTTTCATAGGTTGTGGCCTTTGTCTACATTCTACAAGCATTATACCTTCTGAGCTTGCAAATACTTTGAATGAAGTGTGGGCACACTTCTTGTGCTTCTCCTAGAATTTACAACTTAGAGATTTATAAACGTGTACACAACTTGCATAGGCTCTATGCACCCTCGCACTACCTCTCCTAAGCTTAACATACCCTTTTTCTAGGAGACCCAAAAAAACTAGAAGTATAAACATGTATACATGAAATTGTTCCTATGGTCAACAAAATCACAATTTATTTCCTTTACTTTGAGCTAGTACAGGGGGATCAAGGATTTACATGTACAAATCATCTTCAAACCATATAGTTTCTTACTTTCTTAAATAAACAATCAAGCAAAATAAAGAAAAATAGTCTAATCATCAAACAATCAGGCACATCCCTAAAACATTCACAAGATATTCAACCTTAATTTACAATTACAGTTCAGTTTCAGAGGGTATGAGAATACTTATCTATTACAAGTGGAAACCATCCAACTGAATGTGGGTGTTCTCCTCTCAACCCAACCATAGGCTTAGAGGAATTCACTCTTAGCATTCTGACCACGCCCATGCCAAGCCATTATATCACTAAGGGAAACTCCTGCAATTTATCATAGATTCTCTCTCTATCATGGCCTCTATGAGGTTTATCATATGCTTCCTCGGCATTAAGCTCATGACACTCATCTCTGAGGATTCCTCCTTTTGTTCTCTCCTGTAACCAGAACAATTTAATCTCTTAGTTTTTCTCTGAACTAGAGATTCTCATGCGCTCAGCATATCCGAGTCGCACACCCCCCCTCCCCCTGTGGGAATCATCTCTTCTTTTATGCCTTCAGGTGTATTGCTACATGCATTTTTCATCCCTAGGAAGGATTCTAGACCCTTCCTCTTCCTTCCTTGTTATAGGATAAATTGGTTTATGTGGACACTAACAGATCTCCCTAGATCCACCTGGATCTAGAACAAAACAAGACAGGGCATGACACTTTCCCTAAGTTGTAATCATCGATTCTACTACCAAGAAGGAATGAGTGACACACCTTTATATCACTTCCTTATGTATTTTTTGTTCCTACTTCGCTCTGATGCTCTTGTGAGATCAGGTCCAAGACAACACAAACCAACCAAAGTGAAGATAGCAAAGTATATCCAATGACAACCTATGCATATGATCAAGGAGTTATGCGATAAAATAAGAGTGATTTTATGGGAAAGGGACATGTCACTATATTGTATTAAATGAAATTAGAAGATACAACTTGATTTCCTTGATGTCGCAAGATTCCTTTCAGTGGTCCTTGGTTCCAACACACACACTTTCTCTACACTTGCATGAAGAAGATCCAGTATGGTTTGATGGACAAATGGAGGCCTCAATATTCAATTCAAACAGGGTTCCTCAGACAATTCTTTCATCAATTCTCCATTCAATATTTCTTAACCTCTTCCTTGAGAAACCCTTCCTTATATAGGATAAGGGGAGATGGTTAAAGGGATGAGGATGATCCCACTAAATTTGAGAAGTCGGTAGGATGCCAACCATGTGAATGCCAATTCATTTTCTAGAAGATCCTCTTCTAGAAACTTCATAACTTCCTCTTCCTTTTAATCTTTGAAACAGGTTTTCACCCTACCTATAGAGAAGACTGCGAACACCTCGCAGGCTAGGTATAGGGTTGCCTGCAAGAATCAAGATTCTCTCACCCTACAACATAGTCAGCCTGCGAACTCATCTTAAAAATATGTTTTATGGAAGAAGACAATAGTCACTTTTCTCAGGCAAAAGATCCTTATTAGAGCCTAAACACATAACTGTAGAGACATCACCAGAGTTACCAAAATAATGTGTAACATAATGCCCCCCAAAGTATGAGGCTGGAACTCATGATAGTCGAAATACTTTGTAAAATGCATCTGTGTGTCAGAAACAAGGATCACACCTAATAGGAAACCTGCAAACAATCAAGCATCTACAGAATATAATATCAGTTCTGAGGTAGGCATTCCCATGCTCAGACCACAAATGAATGAAATAATAAATGTAGGCCATGGCCACCAATCATACACCGTGGATCCATGTCATCAAAATGCTACATATCCACTAGGAATACACTGTGGATCTATGTGTTAAAAAACTTAGATTAGGACATAGCCACGCGCCATACAAAGTGGATCTATGTGTCAATACAAATCATAAATACTCTAGCGTAACCTGGGTCAAAAAGACGAGACCCAGGGTCTTCAATCCCGTCATCTAAAAAATATGAATCTAGCCCCTCGATTACCGGTCATTGATGAAAATCGTTAACAAGTGCGAGGGAAATCACCATTGATGTCAATGACTCCCAAGGTACCTAAGTACAATCCAAATGAGTGTGAATAAATGAGTTGAAGTCGAACAGTCGACGGAATCTCTCGGTCAGGGACCAATGATGTGAATCCACTATCGAAATCAGAGAGACCTACCACTAAGGCATGTAGGTTCTAAGGTACTAAATGATTTCTAAGTCTTATTCTCGGATATTGAGTAGGAGTCGACGGAAAAATACTCGTCATAGGAGGGCCTTGATGTATCCCCCATCAATGACACGAAATAAGTAACAGATTTTGAGGGTAAGTCAAAGTATGAATATGATTTGAAATGGACACAGGGAAGGCCGACATGGTAAGAATGGACAACTGCATATGGCTGACTCAATGGAGGGCTTGTTTTGACTTCTCTTGAACCTATGAACGACATGACAATGGTCTTGGCAGCATTGACTCAAAGATGACCCAAGATATGACCTTGTAGTAAGTCATATGAGAGACAAATGGATTTCCCAACCCGGATTCAAATGATGAATAAGGAGTGTCATGTTCAAGAGTGACGTTGACTGCCACTAATACAAATACAAAGGCATATCCCTTTCCCAAAATTCCCCCCACCATTTCTGGTGAGTACCTCTTTATTTTTATGCAAGCTTGAGGAGGATAACATATGCTTGTTGATGTAAGCTCATCCTTCAGACGAGTCCTTCAGAGTACATTTAGAAAATGCTAGGAAGGAGTGGTTCAGTCCCATAAAGGCCTTTTGATGTTTGTTTAATGAGTCCAAATATAGAAAACTTGGGGGTTTTTCATGTTTTGAGAGTCTGAAAAACACTTAAAGAGAACTCTCCCAGTTCCTTTTTCATAAATTAGTTCGACAAGACTGAAAAAGTGATAAAATATCGCTCATCGAACATTTTTTTCAAATACTTTTATGAGCGTGAAAAGAACAAGATCACTAGGCAATCTTTTCGTTTTTATGGAGTGTGAAAAGATCTTAAAGGATACTCCTAATTTTCGTTATTTTCGTGTTACCATGACGAGTACAAAAAGATGAAAAAAGTATACTCGGTTGTGTTCTCATGTATTTTCGAGTGCAATAACGAATGAAGACTAAGTTCGAGTATGCCCCCAGCTTGAAATCTAGTGACTTAACTCCAGAATGATCATCACAAGCTGGAGACATGCCCTCCAAGCTTCAATTCATTCACCGAATTTCAGGTTGTCACCAATTTCTCTATGATATGGAGAAAAAGGATAAGAGTGGATGAAAAGAAGGTTCAAGAGAGGTGACTGTTTCATTTTTTAACGAGCTTGATACAGAAAAAGAACTATGCTCAGGGCTCCATGTTCAATCCCCAGATTGTTGTTTCATTTTTTAACGAGCTTTCTATAGAGAGGAAAACTATGCTCAAATATTTTGTTTCATTTTTTAACAAGCTTGATACAGAGAAGAGAAACTATGCTCGTGACCTCTGTTTCATTTTTTAACGAGATTGCTATAGAGAAGAGAAACTATGCTCGTGACCTCTTCTTGATCATGGCTTCCAAGAAAATAACACTATGAAAGAACACCATGTCAAGGGACAAAACTCAGTCATGGCTTCCAATATATCTTCACTGGATGGAAGAAAATCACTCTAGAAGGAACACATGTCGAGGGCCGTGACAGGGGTAAGGAGATCAGGCTCCAATATCCCTACTGAATAAATCACCATGTCAACTATCGGATCCAAGTCATGGGAGACAATGCCACATAATTGACATGTGGCAGAGGTGATACTGTCTTCATATAAGAACCATTTAGGGAGGTAATCCAGTCAGGACAGATGAACGAAATTTGATCAATAGTCACCATTCTTCCATCGCGTGGGAAAGATATCACATGAAAAAGAGTGGACACAATAGCTTTAATGGCATAGACATAATCTTGCCCAAGGAGTAAAGAAAAATCCAAGGGGTCTTGGATGACCATGACATCAATAAAGACAATTTTCCCTCCCAAATTTATAGGAAACTGAGGAAGGGTCCCTAAAGGTTGACTAGTTCTTCTATTAAAAGCTAACAAATTTTGTGTAACCAGGGCAAGCTGAGGAAAACCCAAATCTTGCCAAGAAAAAGAGGAAAAAATGATAATGGATGCACCTTCATCTATCAATGTCTAAGGAATGTCCCGACCACAAACTTGCACTGTAATCTAGAAATGAATGTGAGAGGGAAGACGAGGTCTAGTTAGCACACCCCAATTAAAAAGGATGGCCTCATTACTTGGAGGGGGTTTCATGGGAGAAGGAGGAATACCCCCCTGACATGGTAGAGTCCGTATCAATGAGAAATACGTGGGAAGTATCAGTTTTACTCTCGAGCGAGAGAGTAGGATCGATCAATGACGAGATCGGATCGACCACTTGGGTTTCATTCTCCAAGGGGAGAATGGGATTGACACTTGGAAAAGGATCGACCGCTTGGGTTTCACTCTCTAACAAGAGAGTGGGATCAACCGAGGATGGGATCGGATCGACCACTTGGTCTACTAGTTCAACCAAGGACGTGACCAGATTGACCACTTGATTAACCGAACTGGCCGACGGGGGAACCAGACTGATCATTCCATCAACTACAGGTGGGTTGAGAGAAAGCTTGCGATAAGAAGCTAGAAGTTGAGGTTGTGAAACAATCATGTCTTCCAGGAATTTTGAGGCTTCTTCCATATGAGGGAAAAGATGAGTTAGATGATGCCCTTTTCATAACATACAAAGGAACCTGGCTCTACTTTTCTTCTTCCCAACTATATCGTCACTAGTTGACAGGAATTCATCAGGATGTTGTTCAGAGGCTAATGACATGGGTTGGTGAGGATGTGTAGACCATGCTTCTATAACCTTGGATAGACCAGGGAAATCCTTGAGAATATGCCTACCCTTACAAAGCCTGCAAGGGTACTTGGGCTTACGAGTTGTTTGAGTGATCTTGACATCATCAACACTCCCAGCACGATCAACAGTAACTGGTTGTTTTCCAACATGTCCGGCAGTGGTTGGAAATTTGGATCCTTTCTTATTTTTCTTCTTCTTATTCTTCCTTTTCTTCTTCTCTTTATTCACCGAGTTACTAGCTTTAGATCTTTCACTCGGCAAAGAAGATGAAATGGAAGAAGACCTTGCAAGTGAAGAAGGAGAAGAAGATCTTACTGGTGAAGACGGTGAAGGATCAACATGAGGTTCATGTTCTTGGGGGGAAGTGTTGGATCATGTTGTCATTGATGCCAATGGTTTGATTGATTGATGTCATTGATTGATGTCAAGTGATTGATTGATGTCAAAGGATTGATTGATTGATGCTTGATGTAATATAATATGTATTTTCCTTGATGAGAATGCATGGATGAAGATGGATCAATGAGTTGTCATTGATACATGATGAAGATGGATCGATGTGGTTTCATTGTTATATGATGCATTGCTGGAACAATGTATAGATGACTCATTATTGTCTTATCATGATTGATAAGGTGCACAAATGGATGAACTCCAAAGTGGTTCCCTTATGGTGAAAGCCCTCAAGGGAGGACACTTTGCGGATTGAGTTATCCTAGAAGAATGGTTGCAGGACCCATGCTCTCATTATTGTCTTATCATGACTGATAAGGTTCACAAATTGATGAACTCCAAAGTGGTCCCCTTATGGTGAAATCCCTCATGGGAAGACGCTTTGTGGATTGAGTTATCCTAGAAGAATGGTTGGAGGACCCATGCTTGTATGTGGAATAACGAGATGAAGATTAAGGAAATTGTTGGTGAAACTATCCTAAATGTATATTTCTTGACATGGAATTTCTGGTGGTATGTAGAACGTCACATAACTCCTCACGGTTAGAGAGTTATGGCCATGAGAAGTTGGAGACCCCAGGTTTGGGTAATGGACCCAAGTTTGTTTGATGGGTAACGGTATGAGTTATGATATATTTTTAGACAATACTATTCTATATTAATAGTACATTTCATTCCATTTATGGTGGTATGTGGAACGTCACATAACTCCTCACGGTTTGAGAGTTATGGCCTTACGAAGTTGGAGGACCCTCACATGTCATCTAGAAGCCCCAAAAGGTCAAAGTAGTCAAAGTGGTTTAAGGGATTTTAAAAGGTAAATAATAAAGTGAAGTGATGAGTGTACTACAATTCAAAGTGAATAAAAAATAAATTATTTAAATAATAAATTTAATGGAGAAATTAGAAGTGGGTTAACCCTAAAATAAGGAAAGTGGGGCCAAGTGACCTAGAAGATGTTTTTAAGGAAGCTACTTGGAGAGTATAAATAAGAGGCAAGGTTCTCTCATTTTAATGAAACTTGAGAAAATTGAATATATATATGTTTCTGAGGTAACCAAGTATATCTAAGCTAAAATTCTGAGGAAAGATGAAGAAAAGAAGGCCGAAATGCAAGGAAGGATAAATTCTTTTGATGGTGCTTTCTAAGGTATGTGATTTATAGGTCATCTCACCATTTTCATTATAAATATTTTTCTATAATGATTCAGATTGTGAAATTTCTATTCCATTGAGAAAACATACCCAAGTATCTTTGGTAAAAAATTCAATTTGTGGGTCATTGTATTTTGGGAGTTACACTTCGTGGAAAATAGGGTTTGTGTCTAGTCCTGAAACTAGTCAAAAACATGTGTTTTAGGTAAAAACGTCATAAATTCTTCATAACATATCCAAATTCAGTGAGACAAAATTTTTTAGTTAGGATACTATCTTTAGTAGTTTTTTTAACATTTTCAGATCAATTCAATGAATATGTTGTGCAGGCCACGCTCTACAAGGTCGGTCTCTAGAACAAGCCAAAATTCAGCAAGGTATGCCATTTTTTCTATAACGCCTTTTCTGAGAGGTTCCAAGTAGTTCCACTTGGAGGAATTGAATAAAACACACTGAAGAATATTTTTTATCAGTTTCATATCTTTATTCATTATAGGTACAAAGCTATGATTATTTCAAGTTGGGGTTGTTGACTAATCAAAAACTAGTCATGATTGAGACAAGCAGTTGATGAGTTGGCACATACATGAGGTGTATAGTTGATGATGTTGGTACATATTGATGAGTCATTGTTGATGATTATTTGACACTTTATTGGTATATACTTGGTACATGGTTGGATGCACTTGTTTATGGTATAGGTTGATTACAGGTTGTTTGGCACAGGTTGGTGCATGGTTGATGCACTTGTTTATGTTGACTGATTGATATCTGTTGAGGATTGTTTCCTCATCTCAGCTAGTGATGAGAATGTAATATATATCTGGTTCTCTTGTAGATTTGTACTCTATTCAGTTGTTGTTGAAAAACCCCCGGATTGAAGTTCATAATAAAAAGAAAAATTGTACATACATCTTGTGTTCTTTGTGTTCCTTGTGGAGATGATTTGTTGATGATATGTTGCTGATATATTTGCTGATATGTATTCACATATAAATGATTATAAATGATAGAAATGAGTAATGAGAAAATGTTGAATGTTAACTAAGGAGTTTTTGTGTAAGAGGGAAGTTTTTGGAAAAATATCCCCACACTCATTCAGCCCCCCCTCTAAGTGTGGTAGGTGTGTCCAACAATTGGTATCAGAGCGGGCCTTCACTACAAGTCCTAACAAGCTTGAAGGATATCCATAGACACACAAATGGATGATGAAGTTCCCATCCTTGATGAGGAAAACTATTCCACTTGGAGAATAGAGATGAGATTATATTTGAAGACAATGGGAGCAGCTATTTGGAAGGCAACCATCGGTGGATATGTTCCATTGAAGAACAAGTCAAAGTTTGCAGCTCAAAGGGAAGGAAAGAAGAATGATGCATTGGCTCTCAAGACCATTCTTAGTGAACTCTCAAGCCCCATCAAAGAGAGCATGGGACAATGCACTTCCACCAAGGATCTATGGCTAAAGCTAGAGGATACATATCAAAGAAAGAAGGAGAAGGAAGAAATTGAAGACCACTCCATCAAGATCATCAAAGGTAAAGAATCATCAAAAACTCTTGAATTTATTGTTTATAAATGTGATTTTGAAAACATTTCAAGTGAAGATAAATAATCAAGTAATAATAGCAGAAAGGAAGATCTTGAAGACATTTCAAATGAAGGCAAAAATTCATGTGATGGTGTTGGCAAGAAGGAAGATATTGAAGGTAAAGAATCTCCCAAGACTCTTGATTGCAATAATTCAAAGTGTGATGATGTTGAATTTTTCTCAAGTGAAGAAGATGATCTAGAAATAGTTTGTGTAAAGTTTGATGATAGTTATCTCATGGAAAGAATAGAAGAAAATCTATTAGAAATTCAAAAGGAAATTGAAGAGGGTTTATACATGTATAGGAGTGATCATTTTTATACACATTATAACTATCTTTAGGATAACACTAATAAGTTTATTAGGAGGAGTCAAAGGCACATCTTGAAGTTAAAGGGAATTCTCAAAGAACAAGAAGAGAGTTATAAATTAGAAGAAAAGGAAGAAGATATCACAAGACTAAAGAATGGAAAAGAAGACATGAATATAGATGATGAGATTAGCAAAATTTTTGAAACCATTATTCATCTCAAGACCCAAATTGAAGAAGCCAAAAGAATAGAGGAACTATTGAAGATTCAAATAAATGAAAAGGAAGAGTCATGTTGTAAGCTAGAAGTTGAAATTGTTAACCTTAGAAAGAAGGTAGAGAAGTCAAACAAATTCTTGAATAGCTCAAGAATCTTGGATGAGATATTGGAAAGTCAAAGACCACCATGTGATAAATCAGGTCTTGGATTCAAAGGAGAAGATACACATGTTGAAGCAAGCACTTCAAAGAAGCATGAGGTAAGTCCATCAAAGAAGGAAGACAATGTTTCAAAACAACCATCTACACAAGAAAAAGAAGATTTAAAAAGAATAAAGCAAGGAAGAAATCAAGAAGCTACTTTTGGGACACCAAAGAAAAGGTACGAAAGTATTTTTCATGGGCATTGTTATTCATGTAATGGATATGGTCACAAATATTTTGAATGTAAATATTATGAAAGGAGATATAATGGAATATTCTATAACACCACAAGGTTTTGGAGATGTGATCAAGTAAGACATATTGTTGTTCATTGTAACTCTATGGGATGCTATAGTTGTAGTGGATTTGGCCACAAATCCCAGGAGTGTTGGAACACAAGAAGAAATTCCATGATGAGGACTTCACATAGCATAGCTAAAAGAAGGAATGAAGTAAGAAAGGGAGATATATTTGAAAATATGGATGCTTAGAGCTCAAGTTCTGAGGACAAGGGTCATCTATAGAAGTGAATGAAGAAGACAGAGAAGCCAAATCAGAATGAAAGACTGAAGGGAAGTACAAAAGTGTCATCTACTGAGGCACACGCGGGTGACAGTGGTGACAATCACATGATGACCTTGAATAGGTCGCACACACACACACACTTTGTTGTGTAGTAGGCCGCGTATATGTTGTAAAGACTTGGGAAAAAGGAAATGCACATGGCCTAGATTTTGATGTGATGATATAACTCTGTATTGCAGGATCTGACATTGTTTATTGTAGGTTCTGACACTGTTTGCTATAGGTTTTCATGGTGAGATCACAGAATCGTATAATAAAAATAAATATTGGGTGGATGGAACTAACCCAAGAGTATGGATTGATGCTAATCTACTGGGATTAATCATTTTGTGATGTTGATGGTGGTGTACATGGCTTGTATATCTTATGATGTATTATTGGAAGCATATGTTGATATCATGGTGCATGCATTTTTCATATGGATTGGGATACATGTTAAGACATATGGTTGGTGATTTGATGAGGTGATCATGTTGTACATCATTTTTTATCTATATTTGATGCATGATTGGTACTTTTCTAGTACATTGGAAGAGGCACATACTAGTAGTTTGATTGGCACATGTTTTATGGATGATTTGGCATACATATATGGGATTAATCATTTTGTGGTATTGGTGCATGGTAATGTACATGTTTGGTACACTCATAGATGGCATATGCTTGATGATACTACACCATTGGCATTACTTGATTAGCACAACAATTGGCATATGTTTGAGATACATGATTGTGGCACTTGGTTCATGATGGAGACATATCACGAGTGATATGATACATTGTTTGGCATGTTGGTAGATGCACATGGTTGGCATATTAGTGGATGCACATGGTTGGCATATTGGTAGATGCACATGTTGGCATGTTGATAAATGCATATGATTGATACATTCCATGGATGATATCTTTTGGCACATTGCATGATGTTGAGGTACATAGGTATTGTGCATGATGAGCACACATTTTGTACAGGATGTACTTGGTTTATATTTTTCTCATGATTCTTTATTTCATTGTTGACATATATTTTTCTTCATGATTCTTGGTATGGCATGAGTTTGATGCATGAACATGTCCAAGAATCGTTATATGGTAGCACAATGTTCATATTGAAGAAAAGATAGGGGAGACATACCCATAGGGGTATTCATTCTTCTTCCCATGATTCTAGGAGGAGATATTTATCAGATGCATACCTAGAAAAGAGCCTTATCCTTGAAGAAAGAGCACAGGAGCATAATTTCAGGGGGATCAATGGTCATAGGGGGAGTATGTTCGATGTATCTTCAACATTACATCAGAGTGATATCCCTTGTTCAAAAGGGGAGAGATTATTCAGAGGAAGATCAAAGGCATTCAAACAGGGGGAGTAGCCCCAAGGAGAGTTCAAGCAAGGGGAGAATCCCCAAGATGAGAATGTCTCTTTTCCATTGATTTCAAAGGGGAAGAGTTAATCACACTAATGTGATTGATGTTTATTGATGGGGAGATAGTCACATTGACTATTGATGTAGAGCATGCCTTATCTACATGTTGACATCAATAATTGGTAATTGGTGTTGACATCAATGTTGGTATTTCCATCAATGCCAAAGGGGGAGAGTTAATCACATTGATTTGATTGATGTTTATTGATGGGGATATATTTACATTGACTATTGATGTAGAGCATGCCTTATCTACATGTTGACATCAATAATTGGTAATTGGTGTTGACGTCAATGTTGGTATTGCCATCGATGCCAAAGGGGGAGATTGTTGGATCATGTTGTCATTGATGCCAATGGTTTGATTGATTGATGTCATTGATTGATGTCAAAGGATTTCTTGATTGATGATTGATGTAATATAATATGTATTGTCCTTGATGAGAATGCATAGATGAAGATGGATCAATGAGTTGTCATTGATATGATGAAGATGGATCAATGAGTTGTCATTGATACATGATGAATATGGATCGATGTGGT
>ML776787.1:194722-211184 GCA_009831015.1 Picea engelmannii | reverse complement strand
CGTTCAAATGCTCTGCCACCGAGTCTCCATCTCTCATCCTCAAGTTATACAACTTCTTTCTCAGGAATAGTTTATTTACCAGGGACTTAGACTGATACAACTTCCCCAACTTTTTCCATAAATCTTTGGCTGTAGCTTCCTCTGACACATTCAGTAATACTGAATTAGAGAGACACAGTCGAATTGTGCTCTTTGCCTTCCGATCCATCTTTTTCTAGTCATCTGCAAAATTTCTTGTAGTTGCCGTACCTGGATCTACTGTGATCCACTGATCTTTGTCCACCAAAAGATATTCCATATTGAGATTCCATAGCTCAAATATTTTCCCATTAAACTTCTCGATCTCCATCTTAGAATTGCTTGCCATTTCTTTTCACCTGAAAAACAATACCGCAGATCTCCCACTGTAACAAGGCTTATCACAGTCCGGAGCCAAACCCTTGATGACAAAGGCGTCCCCCTGAAGCCAATAAAGCTCTGATACCAAATGTAAATTATAAACTTGTACAATATCTACTACAAACTGATATTCATAAAAGAACGGAAAAGATACAATGTCAAATACAAACATTACACAGAGATTTTTCACCTAGAAACCCAAACCGGGAAAACCAGCATATATTATATTCATACATTGTATTACATTGTTTACAATACAATATACATATAAGAGCCAGCGGCATCCAAAACCCTAACCCAATGACCTAGATTAGTCCAAAACCCTAATTCCTTAACCGGAAATAGAAAACCATCGGCAAAAAACCATGTGCCGAAAAACCACCTAATATCATGTGGTCCTGGAAATATGTCGTCCCGGTGATATGTCGTCCCGAAAATATGTCGTCCCAGAAATATGTCGTCCCGAAAAAAAAAATTCGGGGGCGCTGCCCCCGAACCCCTGAGGGGGGGCCTAGTGGCCCCCCCTCTAACCCCCCTGCGCACCTGGCGCAGACGCTTAGACACTACTACTCGTGTAAAGAATATAACACATACCCAACATTTCCAAATTCCACATTTGTTTTCAAATCTATTCTGCACAGGAACCAGATTCACATGTATGGGCCTTTCCTTCCCATATCAGTTTGGATCATCAGGCAATTTTTCTTCCTTATGGGCTTACAACATTTTCATACCCAAGACCCTTTTGTTCCTTCCATTTCAACATTCCTCAGCCAAAAAAATTGTTAGTTTTCATGCACATTATATTTTCAAAATCATGCATACTAACAATATAAGTCATTTTCATCTATGAAAGGGTACATAGAAACAGGAAATATCATTATTTACATCTGGATCCTTTCCACATACCAAATTTTCCAAATGCAACTCAAATATCAGTTGACTTTAATCAATGTTCCAATATTCATGGCCACATTCATACCCAATGTACCCTTACATTGGTTTCAAGTTTTCCATACTTATGAAAAGAAATTTTCCATGGTGTGTTGGAGCTCAACCAACCTCTTCACCATAGGTTTAATAATTCTCATTCACTCTTACAGTAGGATTATGCTTCCTGCTACAGGTTGATCATGATCCCAAATCAACACATATGAAACTAAAAGTTTCTCTTGAATGCACCCAAGCATTCTTCCTTCATTAGTAACCAGGGTGCCAACACTCATGGCCACCCAAAACTCTCTTTTATTTAACACCTCTACAATTCAAGTAGATTATTGGAAGGTCCTCCTTCCTTAATGGGAAATCCATTGTCTTCCCTCTTAAGCCAACATGCATTTCCTCAATGCATTCCATGTAATGTGCTAACTATGAGCACCTTTATTCTCAATATCCCTAGATTGGTCATTGTATCCATGGTACTCCTTACTCATGAATTTTCTTTCAAGGATATAACTCATCCTTGAATGGCATAGAATTCATCTCTCTATTATTCATATTCTTCTTTCCTTAATCTTACCCTGCTTGGGTAACAATGGCATACAATACCACTCAAAATTATTCGCATATCAATAAGAAAATGAAATATTTTTAGAAGGTATTCTTACCAAATCCCTTCATACCTTATTCCATGAAGGCATGATCACTTTTATACCTATTCTAGATGCTATCACCCTTTTTAATGATTTTTACCTCATCGATAGTGCTTCATGGGGCTCCCAAAGTCCCCTCAACAATCTTTTAACAACAACATTCTTGCATTCATCCTCTACTTTGAGGTTTTCTACCATTGGTAACTGTCTTTCCTGACAATTTCAATTTATTTCTACACATGACATACATCACAATTATATTAGTCATCACGTAAAATAAAAATGCATGTATCATAGCATTCCAGTAAATAAAACAGTTTCAGATATGTCCTAGCATATCTTTATGCACTTCATCACATTATCCTTAATGATTTCATGAGTACAACATGAACAATTCTCAATCTTTTTTTTATAATCATACAATCATCATTACTATGGTGTCAAACCATTTATTTTCATCATCACACCAATTTCTCATCCCAGGGAAAACATAATTTACAACAAGAAAGGAGTTAAGGGATCTTTCCTTCTTTTTTTCCAAGTCCTTCTACACAGCCTGGGATTTTTCAATCCAACTGAGTTACTTCAAGGCCTCACTACCCTTGCCCATTCATGGTTTTAACCAGGTTTATACATGTTTTTTCATTTTCCTTTTTACTAGTTGTACCTATCTCCACAATTTCTCTTTTAAGGATTACAACTCTATTAAGAAATTCAAAGTTTTAAGGTGAGAGAAGTGTTCCTCATTTTTTTCCTTCTTTGATTCTGCAATTTAATCCCTATTTGGATCTCCATACTATTTTCCTTGAGCAACCTTGGTTAGACTCACCCTAACCTATTGAATACATCAACATGCTCCAACAAAAAACCTTTTTTTCATAATGAATCATGAACCTGTGCATTCTGCACATTACCATTCAGTTATCAGAATGGTCAACATTCATTTGTTAGTCTTCCACTCATACATTTTTTTTAGAATGTCATCTAGGATTATTATATAAATAGGCTTGTAGCTCACTGCTTAATTCTCAATGGTCATTAAGGTTGTGATTTTGTTCTCCTGACAGAGTCTATAGATTGTTCCTTGACAGAGAACTCCTTTGGCATGAAACTTACTTATTACATATCCATTTCTATCTTTGATCGCCTCAACCTTGAGTTAGCTTTAGTTGTTTACCAAACATTTCATAAGGAATATAAACATGCATCTTTTTTATGCATCCATCCTATTTATCCACACATATTCCTTGTTTTGTTAACTTACATCCATGATTTACTTAACCACATGCATAATCATAAGCCTATGTGTAACTACCATACGTATATTTCAGAGCTTACATACATATTTACCTTAAACTCACTCAATTCATGATTGTTCACAATCATTCTCATGCGATCCTCAAAGGAATAATCATGTTTTCTCTTATCATGACGACATAGCATCCTTTCTCATTTACTCTTTAGTATATTTATACTAGCATTTTCTAAGGTAATGGAGCACATTCCCCTCAAGCTATCATTCAAAACAAAACTTTCATAACTCTTCATAATAGAGTCATTGATGCGTCCATAGTATTCATTCAATCTTGGAAAGTGCAATTATTTCATTACATTTCACTCATACATCATACACGTGCAACATTTGAACAATTAACATCATTCATTCGTATCTATTCAGTCTTAATATCAATACTTATATCAAGAAACCTTATGATGCATTAAATCCATGCACTTAAGCATAAATAAACCAAAAAAAACATTCATCATGCAAGCTCATTGATTTCCCCCTTTCCATGTAATTCATACACATGGACATATCAGACTTCCAAATCCTTATCCTAAGGATCTTACTTTCATTCTCATAACAAGTCTCATAAATACACTCAACAATGATCTTCCCTCTCAGTTGAGAGGTTACAGTCATTCACATGATATACAAATGGAAATTTTAACAGACATAATCATAACTATGTCCCTCTTTCCATATGACAACAACCAACAATAAAGTATTATTTCCTCTGGTATTGTAAAATTATTCAAC
Organism: Picea engelmannii; assembly: GCA_009831015.1. Classification (NCBI taxonomy): domain Eukaryota; kingdom Viridiplantae; phylum Streptophyta; class Pinopsida; order Pinales; family Pinaceae; genus Picea; species Picea engelmannii. The sequence continues at coordinate 207,152 of ML776787.1, read as the reverse complement.
AACCCAAAAATATTATCTAGGAAACTCCAATGGTTCACAAGGAAACAAGACATCTTATCAAGTTTCTCTTTCATGCCTCAAACCATTTTTGGTTAACATACATTTTTATCAAGGGAATCCTTTTCTATATTCTCTCTCACCACTACTTGAGCATATCAGGTCATACCTTATATGGATACCATTCACCTCTTGATGTCAATCTAACCCATTGGTCATCTAGAATTGCTTCAACACTTCCCTTACCATATTTAGGATCAACATTTCATTAACCATTTTACCTCATTTATAATGATTTTTAATGTCTAATAAGATTTGGACTATTTCCTTAAATCCCAAATACAATTTTCAAAGTATGTTACTTACTAAGTATTTTAATACATAACTCCAAAGTATCTCTAGATCATAATTAGTCTTGGGTAGAAATTCCATCTCTTTCCTTTTAAACTTTTGTAGAGGTTCTAGTTGTTTTGCATATTCTCATTAAAATAGAAGATAGGATGTAAATGTAGATCAACCTTAACCATTACACCAATAATTCTTCCTTCTATTCAACAACAGTCAGGGACCAAGGTCACTCTCCTCCTCCCACAGGAATTTTGGCAAATTAGTTTTCTATCCACCAAGCAAGGGAGGATGTTGTGATTTATCTCTCCATCACTCCATATTTATGTAGCTCCATTTATCAGCTTGATTAGAAAAACATTTCCCAACAATTCTTGTACCCAGAAACAACTTTGTTTCTTAGTTTCATTCAGATCTAGAGAGTTTCACATGCTCTCCCTTTCCATAAAATAGTCACCAGACCCATTCCTCTTGCTTAGACATGCCCTTAATTTAATAGGGATACACACTTCCCTAGAACAACCATGATAGTTTGAACTTGCTCATGTCATTTCAGTTATTCCATGAGGTTCATTCTCAGTCCTCATGACTTATTTTATTTTACAAAGAGGGATTACCCCAGTAGGACATTTTTCAGTTATAACGGGTCAAGTAGGTTAATATAACCTATCCAATAAGGCCTCTAGACATGGAGGATTTTTCTCTGAATTCCAAATCATTCATTTAGTCAACACTTTTAATTAACAAAAGCTTCATAAGACCACTTTTGGGCAATTCCTACCACCTATTCAGTCCATTTTCCATATGGACTCAAGTACTCCTTAAAATAGGTTTATTCCATTTGCATACAAGTTTTATTATTAATTCCCCTTGGAAGAATCCCACTTTTGTAGGATCAGATATCATTTCTCCAAAAGAAATGATAGGCTTCTTCTGCTACAGTCTAGCATGATTCAATATCATTGGGTAAAATCCCAACTGAATTTTAATCTGCATCCTTCTCCTCAAGGAATTTATGCATATAATTTCCTTATGACCATAATACTCTCAACTAGCTCATTGTATCCTTGGTAAAATAGTCTTATGATTGTTCTTTGTGCCATCTAGGCCTCTGTTTGAATCATTCTCTACTAGATAGGATAGGGCAGGTTTCCCTGTCCCTTAAAGTTTTCTAAGAAAGAAAAATAATCACTTGAATCTTTCATGAGCCCAAGTAGGCCAAGTGTTGTTTCTAGCTTTGATACCACTATGTCACACACTCAACCCCTAAAGTACCTTTTTAAGGGATGGGGCATCAAAATTTCACTTTTATCAATCACTTCAAATCCCTGTAACTCAGGTCCCATTGTCTTCGGTTTGACAAGGGTTTTCCAACGAATATAAATTCGTTCACATACATGTTATGGATTGCAAGTTATGGCCCTTCAAAGTTCTTTAAGTCTTCATTAACTATAGTCTCTCACAACCACGTGGCTCCCTTTCACCCGACACTTCACATCATTCTAGTATACGAAGACTCTCCCAACCATGAGTTGACATTTGTCTATGTCCTATAGGCCTATTAAGTTAATTAATCATTAACATAGAGAGATCCCACCCCTTACTAAATATCCAAGGAAAAAATATGGTTATTAATATTAGATAACGCCTAAGTCTCCAGACTTCGGTGAAAGTTCCTCTTTATGAATTGATGAATAAACCCCATTCTCATGAATTCCAAAGTTCCAGAGAGGGTCCCACTCATTTAATTTCTTATGTTTAAAACATTATAACATGGGGAAGCAAGAGATTGGTTCGGGCCTTCGTCCCTTTTTAGTTATTTTTTCTATTTCTTCAATGTTCCATAGTCTTGAAATCCCATAGGGTCCACACCTACACGTGGTTGCACATTAAATGATGAGATAGGAACTACTGGAGTGGGGCATTTAACCACTTTAACCATATCATCTCGGTATCCCAACTATCACGAAGTCCTGAGGCCTTGCCATGTATCTTTGGAATTTGGCCCTATTGGAGCATACATTCTAACACCCTAAGCCTCCCAGAGTTCTGAAATCCCAAAATGTTGGGGTCCCATTAGCCATTAGGTCAAGCAACTACACACCACAGGGTGACATGTGGAAAAATATGGAGATGAAACATGGCCCAATTGACGGGTGACACGTGTCAAGTTCCATTTGGCACATAAGGTCTGTGAAACAAATGAATCAGGATGACACGTGGCATGCATAATATGGGTCCACGTCACCCTAGGTGATGTCATCATGCCATGCCACTCTGGGATGATATTCTCTGAGAACATATTTCTTCTCCTACCAACAGAATTTCCCAGAGCTCCGAAGTCCTAGAATCCCTCCATATGACATTCCAATATCCTCTATGAAATTGTTAAGATAGGTCCATGTGGATCCTTAGATCTATGTCCTTCGTCGCTTCACGACTTCAACATTCCAGGTTTTTTTTGTTTTGTTTCCTTTTTACTCTTGAAGTGGTTAGCGCCAGACTGACCATGGTATAGATCCAATGTTCAAAGAGAGATCATGATGTATCTGTTGGAGTTACTTCACAGACACCTAGGATTTTTTTTTCCTAAGGTTTTTCCTATGTTTATTATTCTTTATCCAGTCTCCTAAATTTTAGGGAGAATATTCTCTTCAGTTTTCACTTCAGTTTGATTAGTTGAGTGGAGTCTAGATGCTACATTGGGGTTATCACCATGCAACATTGGGATCATCACCAGCTAATGTGAATTGTCCTTGGGATCATTAGTAGACTAGCGCATTACTCATGATTTCCTGATCTCTTCCTCACTTCACTTTGTTTCAGTCAGTTAACTGAAGACTGATAGACTAGTTAACTCCGACTAGGTGACAGTTCACTCTTGTAACTTCATGAGAGACTAGACTATATGGAAGTTTACTCCCATAACTTTTGTTCTGTGTCTAGATCACTCTATACCACCACTATAGCGCATTAGTTACTCATGTATCCTATATATATTGTAAATTATTCACTCTTTGAATGTGGAATATGGTTAATGAGAATTCTTCCATTCTTTCTCTGTTTATTCTTCTTTCTCAAATTCTCTCTACAAATGTGTGTAGAATTTTCTATATAGATATATTCTATGCAGTTTCAACACATTTACATGGTATTAGAGCCGACGGATTGCTAAGAAAAAGATACACCAAATTATTTTTACAGGTATTGAAGATTGAAGAATATAGAAAGTTGGATTATGCATCGACAATACTTCTCATGCCTCATAACTATTTGGAATGGAAGCCAAAAATTATGCTTCAGCTCAGATGCATAGGCTTGTATAAAATAACTATGGAAATGGAAGTAGATCCTGATTTCGCCGATGAGAAAAACGATTTTATCAATAGACAAGATATGGCCATAGGATGTATTTACATGTCTGTTTCTCCCAAACTTTTCCATCAAGTATACGATGAATCACAAGAGTCAACTCCAAATGAATTATGTACCATATTGGATTTTCTATTTGGTAATAAAGAAGATGGTGAATATTTCATGAAGGAGGTTGAATTGATAGAGCCAAAAGAGAATCCATCAGAAGATAAAACATTTTATTCTGAAGAGTCTTCTACACAAGTATTTACACAAATTTGTATTCCATTAATTGAAGATGATGTCTAATCCATTTCAGATTTTTTTTATGAATTTCATGTGGAATATATATGACATGCATCTCATGGATCACATGAAGACACGTTTCCATGCACAATGAATGCATATCAAGAGACAAAAAGGGAGCCACGCACATCAGACTCAATTCTGATATTTTATGAGAAACATTTGTAGAAACAAATTGGATATTTGAATTCCTCTCGGGAAAATATCTAATTTCAAAAAACAAAATCGTCTGAAACAAAGTCTGAGAAGTGAACTTATGATCATTTTAAAATCAACAAAATTTCAACATTTTTTTTGGAAACGACCACATGGTTTTCAAAGTTTCATCCAAAATTTATTTGGATCTTCTTCATTACAAGAATAGAAAGTGGATAGGTGTGTACATCTCAATGGTGCATCTACTTCATCAGATCTATGAATTCATCTACATCTTCAAAAAAATCTTCAACGAGCACAAACTTGCACAGTTACGAGGTCTTCTTGGAGTGAAGGATGGGGTTGCTTAGCAACTATTTTTTGTTCCTTCTCATTTTTTTTTATGCATTGTGATTTGAGGGGGGGGTTTCCCATGCGGTTTTCCTTCTTTCCTCATTTATTTCAATGTATCTTTTGTATTTGGGTACCTAACATGACCTCGTTTCTGGGACCCATTATTTATTTTCACCATAGTGATGTTCAAGGGGGTGTTGGAGTTACTTCACACACACCTAGGATTTATTTTTCCTAAGGTTTTTCCTATGTTTATTAGTATTTATCGAGTATCCTAAATTTTAGGTAGAATATTCCTCTAGGAGAATTTTCTCTTCAGTTTTCAATTTAGCTTGATCAGTTGAGTGGAGTCTAGATGCTACATTGGGATTATCACCATGAAACATTGGGATCATCACCAACTAATGTGCATTGTCCTTGGGATCATCACCAGAATAGAGCATTAATCATGATTCCCTGATATCATCCTCACTTCACTATGTTTTAGTCAATTAATTGAAGACTAATAGACTAGTTAACTTAGACTAGATGGTAGTTCACTCTTGTAGCTACCTGAGAGACTAGACTAGGTGGCAGTTTACTCCTGTAATTGTTGGTGTGTGTCTCGATCACTCTAGACCACCACTATGGTGCATTAGTTACTCATGTATCCTATATCTATTGTAAATTATTCACTCTTTGAGTGTGGAATATGGTTAATGAGAATTCTTCCATTCTTTCTCTCTTACTTCTTGTTTCTCAATTTCTCTCTGCAAATGTGTGTGGTATTTTCTAGCTAGATATATTATGTGTAGGTTCAACACATTTCCAGTATCCTCTAATTGAATATCCTCATTGTTTCATGAATTTTTAATTTAAGGGTTATGCTCGTTTAACACCCTATTTCCCCCAAAGTGGTCAACACCAGACTGACCACGACATAGATCCAACGGTCATGGGAGATCCTGAATATCCTCAGATCTACGGTCCTTGTCACTTTGTGAGTTCAAAATTTGTGGGTTCTTCTTGTTTAACACTATTTTTCTCCTAGAGTGGTCGATGTCAGAATGACCAGGATGTAGATACAATGGTCAGGGGAGATCATGAATATCCTCAGATCAACAGATCATGTTACTTCGCAACTAAGAAGTAGATCTGATTTTAACAAGGGGATGAATCCCATGATAATGGGTAAATGACCACCAACTATCAGTTAACCATCAAGTTACTAGTCTGATAGGCCATTTTCAGTTCATTTAGGACATTGAAATATTCATTCACCTCTGTTAGCACAAAGAGTCACCCTTAAACTGCAAGAGGATAAGCCTAGTACCCATCAAAATGTAAATGTATGGAAATGGTTTGAGTAGGTGGATTAGTAAGATTGTAGGGAGAGGAAAAGATAATAGAAGTAACTGCATATCAGTTGGGACCGTTGGGCTATGGAGTCATAAGTATCGTAAAAAATGAAGGAATTTAAACTTCCTATCAGACAAAAGGATTTATTTGGTGATGAGGAGAAAGAAGATAGAATGTGTCTGAGTGATAAACGATGAAACATGGGAAAGATGACAACATATCCTCTACTTCCTCAGGAATCCATAGATCACAGATGATACCTCCAGATGAGAAGAAAACATAAAATGTTTGAGTGATGAACCATGAAATATGAATAAGATGATAACAGATCCTCTACCACCTCAGGATTCCATAGATCATAGATATGCTACATCCAGACAGGAAGAAAACATAAAATGTTTGAGTGATGAACCATGAAAGATGGGCATGATGACAACAGATCCTCTACCGCCTTAGGAATCCATATATCAGAGAGATGGTACATCCAAACAAGAATAAAAATTGAAAATGACTGAGTGATGAACCATGAAAGATGGGCATGATGAAAGCATATCCTCTACTACCTCTAGAATCCATAGATCATAGATGTTACATCCAGACAAGAAGAAAAACAAAAAAAAATTAAGTTATGAACCATGAAAGATGGGCATGATGACAAAAGATCTTCTACCACCTCAAGAATCCATATATCAGAGAGATTACATCCAGACAAGAAGAAAAACAACAAGTTTCTAAGTGATGAACCATTAAAGATGGGCATGATGAAAAAATACCCTCTACCACCTCAGGAATCCATAGATCAGAAATATTACATCCAGAAAAGAAAAACATAACATTTAAACTAAGAAGACAGTCCGATAAAAGCAACTCAAAGGAATCATCAATAACATAATATTTACAATCCAAGCCCTTAGGCTTACAAACTGAAAAATACATAGCCCTGATCCTAATACTCTCTTGTCTCTCCAGCCTCTAAAAATCCCCTCTACAAAATCTTAAACTGATCTATTTATAATCAGATCAATCCACAACTGCCAGGAGTGTAATCTAGCCATCTCATTCAAAGCTTTCGTCTGTGCATCCTTTTGTTAGACTGTGTTTATTTCCTCCTGTCAAATGCAAGCTCAGACCAGTATGGGCCTACAAAATGAAACTAGCCATCATGGTACCTCGGGATGATAACTCTGTTTTCTCGGCCATAGCTTCCATGATTTCTATTTATGGACTGACCTGAGGTTTTAGCTACCAGTCCTTTTTTCATTAACTAGATCTTTATCGGGATTGGAGCAGGGTCGGCCAACTAGGGGTGACCACGTGTTGTTGTTTGATTTGATGTTATATAAGCATGTGATTGTGGGGTTGTCAAAGGTGGTTTGGTTCCACATCGCTTTTGAGCCCGCAATTCACCACCTTCTGCTACGTAGCTATTTCTCTATACCATGGTTTCAATTGCAGGACCGCTCAAGAATTTTATCATTCAAGCATGTTTTGTCCCTATAATGAAGCATGACCATCAATCTAGTCATGATATGTGATTTGTGAAGCCCTTCTTTTTCTACCACATGTCACTCATGGATTGGACGCTGAATAAGCAGGTGGCTTTCAGGTCGAAAAGTTGATCCTTGTTCATTGGCTGAACTCTCCTTGGGATCAGGATATGATTTGTCTATTAGAGGGAGACCACGTGTTTCTGTTTGATATGGCCATGTAAGAGCATGTGATTTCAGGGCCATCAAAACCGATTTGGTCCCACACCACTTTTGGGCCCAAAATGAACCGCTTTCTGCTACGTAGCCTCCCCAAAATACCATGGTTTGGATTTTTTCCCACCCTTCGAATTTTAATGCCCATGCATTTTATGGAATCAAAATGATTGGTGGTCATCGATTTGATCACGATCTGTGATCTGGGAACACCAACTATTTTAGTGCCCCCATCAAATTTGTATCTTCCTGCCAACTGTGGGAACCTTCCAACTGTGTCTAGAGATGATACCAAATCAAAATTCACAGTGGATTTTTGATGCTGCAAACTACACTCATCTGCTTTCCTGTACCTATGGTTGTTAACTGTGACCCTGGGAAACTTTATGTGATAACAACCTCGGATCTTTGGTCTCCAGGAGCCCCAAATAAATTATCTTTTTTTTTATTGTAGCGAAGGGTTCCATGTTTCTGGTCCTATAGAAATTTGTCAAGATTGAGAGGCTACACTCCTAACTCATTCTCCTCTTCAACCTCTAAATTCCTAAAGTTTCGAAGGAGACCCATTTATATTACGTTAATTACAACTTAATGTAATTACTAATATTTATTAACCAGGTGACTTCGTGGGTCTGAACCTTCAGTTGTTTTAACTCATGAGGTCCATCACCCAAAACACTCTGGAGTCCTGAAGCTCTGAACTCCCAGAGACCTAGCTCCTTTTGGGTATTCTCCAACGACCCAAATCTATCCTTGTAGCCAAATCAATGGTTTTTGTGGATTGTTTTGTACTTCGCAACTCCACTTCCCTTCAACAAGGGATTTAAACCATGTTCTTCATACATTGCAACCTTTTTCGGCATTCTACGAGATTTATGCCTTCTGAGCTTGCAAATACTTCGAATGAAGTTTGGGCACACTTCTTGTTCTTCTCCTGTAATTTAGAAACTAGAGAGTTCCTAACCTCTAAACAACTTGCATAGGCTCTATACACCCTCACACTACCTCTCCTGATCTTAACATACCCTTTTTCTAGGAGACCCAAAAAAACTAGAAGTATAGACATGCATACATGAAATTGTGCCTATGGTCAACAAAATCATAGTTTATTTCCTTTAATTTGAGCCACTACAGGAGGCTCAAGAATTTATGTGTACAAATCATATTCAAACGATAAAGTTACTTACTTTATTAAATACACAATCAAGAAAAATAAAGAAAAAATTATAATCGTAAAACAGACATGCACATCCTTGAAACGTTCAGGGGATATTCAACCTTAATTTACAGTTATAGTTCAATTTCATAGGGTATGAGAATACTTATCTATTACAAGTGCCAACCATCCAACTAACTGTGGGTGTTTTACTCTCCACCCAACCGCAGGCTCAAAGGCATTCACTCTTATCACTCTAGACACCCTCGTTCCAAGCCATGATACCACTAGTGGAAACTCCTGCAATTTCTCGGAGATTCTCTCTCTGTCACAGCCTCTGCAAGGTTTATCAGGTGCTTCCTCAACATCAATCTCATGACCCTCATCTATGAGGATATCTCTTTTTGTTATCTCTTGTAACCAGAAAAATTCAATCTCTTAGTTATTCTCTGAACTGGAGATTTTCACGCGCTCTCCTCTATCTCTCAGCATATCCAGTTCGCACACCCCCCTATGGGCATCGTATCTTATTGTCTTCCTTCGTGTGTATTCTTGCACATGTTTTTCCTCCCCATGAAGGTTTCTTGACATGTCCTCTTCCTTCTGTCAGAAGGAACTTGGGTAAATCTGGGCCTATAGGAAACTGCACTCTATGGTACTTCAAGTTGACAGTTTTTTGTCTCCTCAGCCAGACCCTCCATGCTTCCATTCATTAGGGTATTTGATTATTCAACCACTAGTCCTTTTCTCATTAACTGATTTTTCCTTGGGATCATGATGAGGCTTATTATTTCAACAAAGATAATTTTGGTCATTTTGACATAATTAACGTTCTCTACAATTTCCTCACTTTTTCCTCTAGTGATATCGTGGCTGGTACTTCAAGGCTTCACCCCCACAGTCAGTTATTGACAATCTAAACAATAATGCAATTACATTGTTCACATTCCATAGCATGGTAATCATAATTAATGATTAATTACAAGATGGGGGAAGAATGGGTATTACATGCCTCATGGATTACATTTATTATAAACATGAATTTGCACAAGGCTTGAGGATTAAATTGTGTATCATACTAGTTTGACTTATCACCTTAATTATAATTCATAAGATTTGACATAAATTTTGATATGAATAAGAATTTGGATTTTCTATTCCACAATTCTCTCATTAATTTAGTTTTTTTGTGTTCATGTCGATGCCTTGTTCTGGATATTAATATATAATAGATCATAAATACATTTTGGATTGTAATATTAATTTATTTTTCCATAGTCCATTCCAACAAAAGGATAACTGTATAGATATACATTTGATTGGAGAGATAGCTCCACTAAAATATTATAAATGATTGATTGGTAAACTTCCTATTAGTTAATATGAGTAGTCATACATCGAAATATAGAAAATTGATTGATTATGTAACATCTATGTTATGAAACCCCAAATTAGTGATCAATATTGCAAATGTAATGTATGGTCGAGTGTCAAACAATGTAATATGTAAATGATGTAAATTGAATATAATAAATAAAATGTATTTCCAACTATAGATGGACATGGATGGATATTTTGTGGATTAGTTTCCACAAGAGAGGGAAGGGGTCCAAAGGGGGAGAGTTTACCAATTTCAATTAAACCCAACCCATTTCTTTATAAATTATACTTACCATGAACCTTGCATTTTATGGTTGAGTGTTTCCAAAGCCAATAATTGAATTCATGTAAGAGGGTGGGTTGAAAATTCACATCCCATAGTTATTGAGATCATGGGGGTTGAGTACATATAGGTCACGGAAGAGTGTAAATAAAGAAAGCAAGAGAAAGATAGGAAATTTGTATGGGTAGAGGGCCATAATTATATATTCACATTTTTGCATGAAGAATAGTTTTTACATGGATATTTTTAGATAACAAGAGATATCGGAGTGTTGAGGCTTGAAGGAATTTATAGTGGGCACGTTTGGTATCTATTTATAGCTATATTTTCAGGGTAATATAGGTTGTAGGTCTGTGCAATATTCTTTTCGATAATTGTCAGAGAAGCAATCGTTTTGTTGTTGTATGAATTCATGTTGTAGATGTAGAGTTCCTAAGGTACCAATAGAGTGATTTCATGTACAACCTATGTTGGAATCCCTAGGCCAAAGTGGCAAGGCTCAAGGGACTATGATAAATGATGGGGGATCCCATCCTTGGGTTGTGTAGGTTGTGGGGAAGAGATTTGGTGGACTGGAATTAGATGTGGGAATTGACTATTTAGAAGGGGGAAATAGAAAACCTTAGGAACCACCATCTGTTGTGGATTCATAGCCCCATCTCAGGGGTGCCTTGTTGTTGAGAACTGGAACATCAAGTCTATGGTTGGGAGGAACGTTTGTCATATGCGGCAGGTTGGATATTTCAAAATATTAGTGTTCTTAATTTCTTTGTTTATTCATGTTAAATGTTGATATAGTTTATGTGTATTTAATCTGATTTATCTTGGTAATTGTTTCTTTCTATGATAAGAAGAATGCACTCAAATATCTATTTATGTAGTTGAATGTTGTTGTATGTTGTCTATTTATTGTTGTACGTATATAAGTAATTTAATTTATGTTTTTAAGTAGAATAGATAGTTGCATGAGTTTGGATGTCGCGATGTGTGTTATTTCTGCATTTAGAATTGGTATCATAAATTTTTATTTGTGCATTTTAGTACCATCATGACCCAACTTGGGGTTGGGTGCATTACATATTAGTTTAGTATTACTGTGGTTCTTTTCAATGGAATTAGCATCATTATGGAATCGTTTGGATGGTAAATACTAGAAGTTGGTACTAAACAAGTGGAGAGCCCATTCTAGGTAGGAATACATACCACTCATAATATGAAGTTTGAAGAAGAAAATTTTAAAGTGTGAGAAGACCAAACAATTGGGTGCTTGCATAAATATTACATGGCCTTAGAAGAGGAAATGAGATTTATCAAAAAATCATGCTCATTGTAATTTTATGAAATGTATGCATGCTATTTAAAATCACAAGTGCATTATTTACATATCCTCAACCCTTCCGTAACTTCTATGCATATGTTATGTAAGTAGAACTCCAGAATTTCTACAAGTTCCATAACAAATAGGAATTTGTTTAAACATAAAAATATTACAAATTATCCATTGTAATAAATCACCATCTCCAAAATGAATCTTAATGGTGATGATGATGATGATGATTAACGTCCACTAAGACCTAATTGGTCTATCGGACCTTAAGAGGGTAAGTGATTACTTGTGATTCTTTAGAATTTTGTTTCTGTGCTTGAAAAGCATTAAGAGAATCTTTCCAAGATCACCATACTTTTGTTGAGTTAAGAGGTTAGGAAGGTTGGTAGTGTGATCAATATTTTGAAAATGAGATCTAATATGGGTATAGGTTGGAAAATCTAAGAGAAAGTGCTTTTCATATTCAACCCTCTTAGTATCACAAAGGTTACACACTCTTTCATCCCATGGCATTTTAGGAATTGACCAATGCCTAGTTTCACTATGGATCTCATGAGAATTTGTTCTTATCTTAGAAATGCTTATTTTTTTCTTTACACTTGGCAAAATAGATAGATAATTTTGATCTTCTAGATTAGGGTTGATTACATCTTTATAATACCTTAATTTTCTTTTTTCCTCCTACTCTTTATCACACCACATTTTTTCCTTAAATTTTGATTTGACATTTTTTTTAATAGTATCTTTATTCT
>ML776787.1:143731-175289 GCA_009831015.1 Picea engelmannii | reverse complement strand
TGACTTATCCTGTACAACAAAGGATACCTAGTTTTAGAAACCAGATCATCTTGTACATTTGTTCTACTCTAAAAGGAGGTTTCCCTGTGAAGAGGATTCACATTGTTTATTATCTCTCATTCTTGAGTCATGGAGTTAATTATCTTTCTCATTTTATGTTATTTGGGTGTTTGGTGCATAACATTTGGTTTTAGAGCATACGATCCTAGGGTTTTTCTCCTTCAAATGAGTCATCTTGGAATTTTCTCTATAATTTGTTTTCTAAAGTTTTAGTTTGTGAAATTTTGGTATCCCGAAGAGAGATAGAAAATCCATGGTGGTAAATAATTTAGGTTCTACTTCACTATAATTTATGATATATATTTGATGGAAGTTATAAGTTTTTACTAGTTCTGAAAGTGGTCTCAAACAAATCATCTTTAAATTTTATCTATAACATTTTTATGGGATTTTTCAAATAGTGAAACTTTGAGAGAATAATAATACATATATAAGTACCTATGGTAGAAATTTTAGGCTTTGATTAACTGTAATTTTGGAAATATAGGCTATAGAAATTAATGTTTTTGACGAGTCCTAAAACTAGTATCAAATAGGTGTTATTGGTAAAATTTTAATATATGAAGTTATAGAAATACAAATTGAATGCCGCATATTCCTTTGAAAACAATATGCACCATAGTATTTTAGGTAAAAATTTCATAAGTAGATCAAAAAAGGTGGACATGTGGCATTATGTGCACTCTCTTGAAAGAGACAAAAACAACAAGTTTTAGGAAAGTTACCATAACATTTTCTTGGAACATCAAAATTTAGTCAAACCTATGGAACTTAAAATAAGACATACCAAGCTACCATATACCAAAATTTCAAAAGCATAGGTTCATAAATTTCTTATATATATTAGGTGCAATATTATCCTACAAAATAGTATCCAAATCAGGGTTTTAAAGGTACATAACTTACAATTGATGTGAATTTGAGTGGAACATATATTTTAGGTGATTCAAAAAGTGTGGTAAAGTTAAATATAGAATAAATATAGATAAATATCATTGTTATCCAACATGGGAAATGGAGTTGCAAAAATTGTACATTGATTAAACCTCTAGAGAGCTCAAGCATGACTCATGAAGAAAGTGAAGAGATACATAACAAACTATCCAAATTAGAGAACCAATTTAATGAAATGGGTGACATTGTGTTAAAAAAGGTTTATTTGTCACATTTTCAAGAATTAAATAAAAGTAAAATGGATCAAAAGTTGTAACAATTACAAACTTCCATAGATCAAAAGATGGATAAAATGATAGAACAATTACAAAATTCCATGGTACTGATGATCTTACATACCCTATATGAGAGATTCCCTAAAGGTGATATAGTGACGCAAGGAAATCATGAAAATGTGGAGAACATAAATATTGAGTCCTAGCATCATGATTATTCATCACCCCAATATCCACATCATCGAGGGTTCAAGTCAACACTAATGAACTATTTAATTCCCAATATTGATGTGAGAAAATTTGATATTAAAGATCCTATAACATGGATATTCCATATGGATCAATTCTTTGATCTACCCCAAGTGACAAATTTATAAAAGGTAAATCTTGCATCCTTGTTTTAGAACCTAATCAATTTGTTTGGTATCAATGAATTTATAAACTAAAAAAGGATTATATTTTTTCTTGATCCACTCTTATGGATGAATTGATAGCACATTATGTAGATATTAAGAGAAACATATTATTTAGTCAATTGATAAATATTCAACAAAGAGGTCCAATTATAGAGAACATTCATCTATTCCAAAATTTGAGTCTCAAGGTAAATAACATTCTAGAGGATAATTTGTTAGATTTCTTTATTACAACTTTAAATGAGAGACTTCAACATGAGTTGTGTCTCTTTGAACCTAAATCCCTACATCATTATTTAAGTGTGGAAAGAAAAGTGGAAAGTAAAAACATGGCTACTAGAGGGGCGACCATTGAAAGTTGTAGAGAGCACCATGTTCCCTCTCTTAACTTGACTCAACCTACAAGGTTGGCACCTCAGAAAATGGATGAATATCAGAGGGACTATGTTTCAATTATGATAACAAGTACAATAAGGGGAATAAAAGTGGTAATATTAAATTATTATACACGGATTATGAAAAGGAAGAAGGTCAAGAATTGGAACCATCACAAGATCTAGAGTCCAAAGAGATTGCTCAAAAAATATATTTTCATGCATTAGCTAGCATTAGTATTGCTCAAGCTCTCTGGATAGAAGGATACATCAAAAATAAAAATTTAACACTATTGATTTATTTTGGTAGTACCCATAACTTCGTTAATTTCAAATTAGACAAAACTTCTCAATCAAAAAATATCTTGTCATGCATTAGCTAGCATTAGTATTGCTCAAGATCTCTAGATAGAAGGATACATCAAAAGTAAAAAGTTAACACTATTGATTTATTTTGGTAGTACCCATAACTTCGTTAATTGCAAATTAGACAAAACTTCTCAATTTATTTATTCAAGTAATAGATAGAGGCACCGTAATTTTTTTAGGGAAGTACCATAGTATTAAGATCACCATGGAAAAGTATTTATTGAATAGTCTAATGATTTCAATCCAAATGGGTGGTGTTAATGTTGTTGACGAGCCCCAACATTGGCGTTTTTTTTCAAAATTTTGGCAATTTCTCACAAACCCTTGCTTACCTTTTCTAGTGTTTTCCAACCTTTTTCTACTTGAAATGACATTTTGGTAAAGGCATCTATTAGTCTATATTTTGTCATTGTGTTAAATATTTGGTGAAAAATAGAT
Source organism: Picea engelmannii (assembly GCA_009831015.1). Classification (NCBI taxonomy): domain Eukaryota; kingdom Viridiplantae; phylum Streptophyta; class Pinopsida; order Pinales; family Pinaceae; genus Picea; species Picea engelmannii. The sequence continues at coordinate 172,463 of ML776787.1, read as the reverse complement.
TAAATTATGAAGTTAAATTTACTAGACGTATGTCAGGGTCTTATGTTGCAAGGAAGTTACAAAACTCCTGTAACCACACTATGGGCTAGTTGCAAAACAATTACAGGAATCACATAGCCAAACTATGGGTAAACGACAAGAACTCTATAGGGATCTTGTAGCCAAAACATTAGTTGGATGCAAGGAATATATAGAGAACCTATAGAATGAATATTGATGATACATTTCATTCTACATGAGGGTCGTTTCCACCAATTTCAAGAATAAATAATCACGACTTCAACCACCTTTAATTTTGGACCTATGGAATCAGAAACAATTGACAAAAAATTGAGGGATAAGCTCGGGAATCATAAGTATGGTAATGTCGAGTTGGGATAAACAAATTAGTGCACAAATCATAAAATATTTTGATATTCCAAATTTTGAATCCAAACAAGCAAGATTTGTATTTATGTGTAACTTCAATTAGTGATTAAACCATGGGTTGAAAAATATAAAATTAGTTGAACCCAAACATAGGGAAACGGAAAATTATTGTTGTCAAAGATAACTTTAGAACCAATGATTCTTAAGCATGCCTAATTAAAAAATATCTTAGGATAGATTGAGGGGATTTCTATATAATATGAGGACAACCTTCCTTGTAGGGGGGGAAATTACTACAATACTTTCTTGTATTTTGGTTAATGTTTAATTAAATGACCTCTACAGAAGTTTATTCATAGTCTTTCATTTATGTGTGTGTAAAGTTGGATAAGTATCTATTGCAATCTTTCCTAATGCTATGTCTCGGGAGGTAGGGGCCCACCTTCAATGATAGGTGTTGTATGGTGTTTCAATGATAGGTGTTCAAAGGATCCCTTCCATAATAGGATCCATTGTATGGTGTTTCCCTACCATAAGATTTTTGGTAATAATGAAATATATTTTGCATATTGTTCTTGGTATCTCTTGTGGTGATTATATTTGAATATATTTGGTACTTAACAATTGGTATCATATCACTTTCCTTGGCAGGAATTGTGAGTAATTTTATTTTTTTTTGCATATTTTTCAAACTAGAAAATGAGGGTCACGACACTTTGGAGGAATCATGTAGTTTTTTGTGTGGAATTTGCAGAAATTGGTTGTAGATATGAGTTTCTCTCCGGAAACAAAAATTAAAATAAAATTGTCTAAATCGAAGTCCAGGAAGTGAAGATATCATCATTTTGAAATATGCTAATTTGGGGTTTTTTTTTGCAGATGACCGCGCAATATTTCTAATTTTTGTAGCAGTCGGGGTTGAATTTCCCCCAAAAAAATTATAGATCTAAATTTGTCTCACAATTTCACCCAATTTAAAAAAACAAAGCATATGAATCATAGCTCTATAAGTGAAGATATCATTGATTTAAAATCAACCATTTTTCATTTTTTTTCATGATGGCGGAGAGACTGCAAAGATCATAACTTTTCACAGGGTGCTTAGATTTCCATCGCATTAGTGCCATTGGATAGAGAATTTTAAGATATTTATTTTGGTTATATTCTATGTGGTGCTTCCAATGGTTATTTGGGTGATCTAAATTAATCCTGAGAACGGAAAGAGACAAAAACAACAATATAGTAGAGAAATGTTATATAAACCCGACTTCTATTAATTTGTTATATATTAATTTTGATATTCCAAAGAAATTGGTGCACAAATTAGTGCTTCCAAACTTTCTGACTCGATTTCATTTTGGGAAATGTTATGTCTTTGTTTATTTTCATAACTCTCATCATCTATTAAGGTTGTTTTGAACTTATGAAACCCCATGACTAAAAGGCCTAACACCTGAATTAAGAATCGGCAGCCAAACACTGCACCTAACGCGCTTAGGTTCAATGTCGGAAATAGTTCAAGTAAGTAAAGGAACCACTCAGAAAACAACAGTCACTAAGCGTAGATCTTCATCAACATTGGCATAAGGAATTTTTGGTTTGCGTGATTTTTTTGCATAAAGGTTTGAGAGTTAGCCGATCCTTTTCAGCATCGGTAAAATACGAGGAGAACAGATGTTAACAGAGGATGAAAATAAATCTCTGATAGTTGATGCCCAACGCACTTTATCAGGATTGGGGAAAATATAGAAGGATCACAACAAACATTTTGACCATGATAAATTTATCCTTGATCACCAATCCCCAATGCGTTCTCGACATCAGGACCTTTTCAAGAGAGCTGATACGAGAGAACTTGGGTATATTTATCATTGATCATCGATCCTTGACACTTTTCGGAATCAACAAGCTAAGATTTGGTTTTAGAATGAATAGATTAAGGAAAGTCTCGACTGCCATTAATATGAGTGAATTAATTCACTGGTATCGAATGCCACATGTATTTACCAGGTAAGAGGGTCATACGATCTAGTTCTATCCTAAGTTATTCTTGGTTCCCTAGGTCCTAGTCACACCTGTGAGTCATCTTTTCCATGTCAGCACTATATGGGAAGATCAATCAGCGTCAGAGCTTTTGTAGGAGGATATCAATGGAAATTTTCACAATACAACCCCGACCCCCGATCCACTAGCTAAAAGAGAGGAATGATGGTACGTTTGAGGCATTAGATATGATCAGATTTTGGACACTGAAGGAACTAGTTAATGCCCGATCTCACATTAGTTTCTACCCCAAGCACTGATTAGACAACAACATTTTGAAATCACCAATAGACCACATTACCACCCGTGCCTCCTTCATCAACCCATGATGAATTCAAGTTCAAACTCCTCTAAATATTTGGCGATATATTTGTTGAAATTTCACTCATAACTCAAATTGAATGGCTAATGTGACACGGTAAGATCTTCCCTATTTAAATATCTTGAACCATTTTGAAAAAATTAATTCTAGGCGTAAGAGAATTCCAGAGTGTCCGAAAGAGAAAAATTAGAAACTCAAAGACTGTACTGATCCTCGTGGTTATCAAAACCATGTTTAACAAGATTCAGAGGTATATATCCAAGTCTGTCAATTCGTTGGTTATAATTTATATGTGTTCGTCTGGTTTCCTACACAGTCTCTAAACTCTGCTCAAATTGTAGGAACAATGCCTCCAACAAATCTAACCACCAGATGCTCATCGAGAGAACCAAAGTTGAAAGAACTAGAGATAGGCGAAGTCTCCTCTCCAGGGACTACGAGGCAATTGGAGTATGCCCCTATGGTGGAGCCTGTAATCAAAACAACTACAAAGAAAGATTTTGTCCAGCCTCTAACCTTTGGTGATACAAAGTCAAGCACTTGATCCAAGTTAGTGCTCCCACAGTGGGGTGATCTCTTCAACAGGATTATCAGAGAATAATACCGAGAGTATATCCCACACAATGCCCCAAATGTAAGGGTGCTCGATTACTAGGTGTTCCCCAACATCTGACGGTCGTATTTACACATCGTGGTGATAAGAACCCCCATTTTCCCTTGCATAGAGGTCCTAAAGTGGGTCATTGACCACACAGATGGGAAGAAATGTATTCTCAATGATGTGAATGGGGGGTGCATCGAAGTTTTCCTCCTGAGAGAGGTTTATAAATACTACAAGATTAGGGACCCAGAGGAGTGGCTCAACACAGACTTCATGGTGAAGTTCTATGAATTCCAAGACACCATTTGGTTGATAGCTTCATGGTGGAGGGAAAACAATAAATTCACCAATCGGAGCAATGGATGGTACGGGACAATCAACCTGAGGGAATCATACATCTATTTGATGGCTCTCATCTGCCAGCTATATGGAGAAAAGGATTGCTCCAAGTTTTTGGAAGCATGGATACCTTTGGCATACACAGTTGCAATCATTAGAAGTAGCTTCAACTGGGGAGAAATAATATCCAAACAACTAAGAATCTATGTGCAGGAAGATCAGACACCGAAGGAAGGAGAGGCACCAAATTTCTGTATGGCCTCATACCTGCTCGATGTCATGTGCGCCAGGAACGTCTTTGCCATCATGAATATGAGATGGCATGTTGCAGAGCTCCTGAACCACGTCTACTTCAGCAAGCTATGGGGAAAAAAGTACAAGAAATCTTGTACCCTCATCTGCAATGAATTCATAACCCGCATTTAATTTATTATTTTTAAGAAGGAATTCCCAAGGCTATCAATGGCAGCCAAAAAAATGATATCCAAGGTAGGACATTGGTACTTGAACGAGCGCGAAACCTACATATGGGTGTTTAGGGCCACCAGAGCACCACATATCCTACCATCTCATGTCCAAGACTGACTCATCATGGGAGAAATTTGTTATCAGACCATCCTGCAGGGATACAACGCCACACTGGTCAAAGACAAGAAACGAGATTTCATACCCTATGGTTTCCATGTAGGTTTCTATCTGGTAAAGGATAATGTTCAATACAAACAACAAGGGCTGAGCCAACTCGAATTCAAGTTCCCTACAGGATGGTTCCGCAAGCATGATCCAAAAGGCCTGGTCCTGCAACATTCTTCAGAGGTGTCACCCTGCTGCCGTATTATCACGATAAGTTTGAGGATGAAGTCTTCACATAGAACACCCAAGACTTGGATGAGGTGGTGTAGAGGATGGCCAACCCAAACATGACCAGGTTCAAGACCATGGGCATGGATGAACAAGTGGAAGCAATAGAGTAGTTGGATCAAGAGGCCCTTAGAGCCAGGGAAGAAATTAGAGCGACAGAGAGAACTGAGGTGTAGGGAAGGGGTTTGTTCTTGACACCAGAAGTGCAGAAAAGGGGATTTCTCTTGATGGGAGAGGCATAGAGAGTCATTGATCAGTTTCAAAATGATCTATATCTCGTAGAGATGACGAGGGTTCCTACCAAAAACCCAATCGAAATTTGAGGAGAGCCAAGTGGCTCAGAGCTGATACAACTTGAAGGAATCACTGGGCCAAAAAATCCTAAAATCCCACCACCACAGATCGGATCACCCGGGGGAATTTCATCTCAGCCTGAGATATCAAGGACACTAAGTAGTACTAGTGCATGAAATCCCTTTGCATGACTTAATAACTATATATGATGATGAGGAGATTTTGGAGGTTTCTCTGGTGACTCCAGTGAAAATTGCAAAGGAAAAGGAACCCGAGAAAGTATCTTCCCCAGCTCCTGATGCTTCAATTTAAATCCTTCCATAGAGTGACCAAGAGGTCAAAAGTTTCTTAGACACTTAGAAACTCGGCACACCGGGGATCCCAATGGACAGCTCGAGGGATGAGCCAGGATTTGGTGAATAAGGGAAAGAAATTCCATAATAGGAAATTGACATATCGACAGCCAATTGTCAAGTAAGTACTGATACTTCCCCTGGTTCATCAATTTTTTGCAGTACTTTACCTCCCAACAAGAAACAACTAGAGCCCGAGATTTTGGGACATACATAAGAGGTTCAAGAACCAAGTCTTGAGAAGATATACACCGTCGGGATCTTGGGAAACACTCTTACTTGGGGAGAGAAACAAATCCCTGAACCTATGGAAGAGGTCGTCGATATACAAGACATATCCTATGACTGAAAGAGGAAAAACATCATGAGGAGAACCACTAAGAACAGAAGGCTTACTCTGGAAAGTTCCATTCTCATCACTATAGAGGAGAAATTGATTAGCACGAAGCATGCCAAGACGTCTGAGCTTATTGGCGCAGGTATGGAAATCACAAATGCCACCCTAGATAGAGCAAGGAAATATGAAGAGGATTTAGTTGTTGCGCTAAAGGAGTTGGATCATATGTGCCATTTGGAGAAATACTATAAATACTCCACATAGGCCACAGTATTCTTGAGAAGCGAATTCCAAGATGCCTACAACAAATTAATGAGTGAGAGACACATTTTCACAACAGGGATAGTTGACTTCCAGGAAGACACCTGAATGGCACTAGCAATTTGAAAACACATGGAAAGATGGTATGAAAAGGTCCACCAAGTGGTGGAAAGAATTGATTACATCAACGTGGTTCAAAAGGGTCGAGACGTCGAAGAGAATGACATTTGGGTGCTAAGGGAAAACAACATCAATCGTATAAAGAAGTCAGTCGAATACTGGGTGAAGATGGCACAATAACCTCATCAGGAGATCCAATAGAAATGGAAAGGAGTTGGACCAAGATCAATCGGGCGATGAGAGACATTGGTCTCCCATAATTCATCACACCCGAGGACTTTGTCGACTTGCATGACATAGTAAAACAACATGCAAAACAAGACTCATCATGGACTACGGAGGAATAAAAGGTGGTGAACATGGTGTTGGTTCAAGTACAACAATTCATGGAGAACCCGATCAAGGCTCAGACAGTGTTACAACTGTTAAGTGTTAAAGTAGTCAAGTATTGGGCACAGGTAGTGGAAGTAAAGGAGATCCTTTCGACCCCGATGGACCAAAACAGATTTTAGTATGCCAACACATGCAAGGAACTCTTCATCAAATGGTTGGAGTATGAGAAGAGTCATCCACTCAAGTGAAACCATTTGATGACTCTTATAAGACTGATATATGAAAGCACCATGTAGCGATGTTTTGTTTTACTTAGTTTCCACTTTTGATAGTTATTTTTAGTTAATAATTTGTTATAAATAAGAGGATTGACCTGTTAGAAAGGGTTGATGGTTTTGGCAAAGACCCTCATTTTTGGAATTGTAAAGAACTATTTCTAAACTACCTTAAATGAGAAGTCTTGTTTAGGACCAAAGATAAACCTTTGTTTTCATCAAAAGCGTGTGTGATTGTATCTAAGGAGGAATTACTTTCGACTTTATCTCATGAATGGATGTTGTAACGAGTAAGGGTTTTTGAATCTATTGATAATTTATTTGATTCAATATTTTTATAATTATTGTCTCTAATGATGTAAAACAAATCATTGTGTTAATGTTTGATTAGTGATTAGAGCTAAGGAAACTATTTTTCTTGCCATCATTTTATTGAATGTATGTTCTCTTCCGATAATTGTATCTCAGTCAATAATTGAAATACTAGCAAGTTGATGTATTAGTACTAGGATTTTTCATAGGTGTAAGAATCATTGCCTGCATGCTTGAGCATGAAGGTTCTCCCGAGATCAACCTTCTTCACTAGTTAATTTTTCCCCTTTTTTACCCAGTTGGTTTATACTAGCACTTATCTTGTATCAGAACCACCTATAAGAGAAAATAGAAAAAGAGAATGTTCAAAATGAAGGAGGATTGTTTTGTGAGAATATATCTTGTAAACCACTACATAAAGCCCATCGATTAATTGGCCAGATTGCAAGATCTGGAGAAACATTACACTATCAAATGTTGTAGAGTCTAATTGGGCCTTGGTAGCGGGTTTGGTTCCTACTGTTGAGTTAAAGGGATTTAGGACCCCTCAACAACTCCCGGAGTAATAATGACATTGCGGGGCCAAGAATCATAGATATCATGACCTTTCCACATATATGGTTTTCCTGAAATAATATCATAGACTTCAAGTGGGGAAAAATCATACACTACCTCATCCTTGAAGGTATTATTCCATAGGACATATGACACTGTTGGCTTAAACAAATCTCTCATCCTCAACTCAACCATCCGATGGTGTATGGTTGGGGGTGTGGAATTGTTGGAAGCTTCAATCTCTTGAAAAATTGGTTGATATCAGGTTCTTCTAAGTCCTTGTTGGTTACTTCACTCTTGCTACCATTCTTGGGATGACCCAGGTTCAGATCTACTATGGTTTCCAACAAAACCCCCTAAAATTATCGACCCTCCTAGTAAACCAGAAGGAAACATAGCACACAAAATTCATTGTGCAGTCTCACCCGAGATAGTCCTTTTGGGTGGCTTCAAGGCTTAGGTGCTTATAGCCTGGGAATGAGTGGGGATTTGGGATTAAACTCTATGATCTTCATTTGTTACTTTAACATTCAACTTATATTGAATATCATGTCATTCTTATTCATGCATGTAAAATAGTGTATCTAACTAGTCATTCACGCATTTGTCTAACATATAATCATTGACATTAAAGGAAATACACAATATTCAATCACTTAACAGATGATCTACCATGGTTCACCCCTCCTAGGCTACGTCCAGATAGATTTGGATGATCTGCTTTTTTATTATGGTGTTTCAAAAAATATAGCATTGCACACATTACAACTCTCGATCAAACAGGTCGAGACCTATAATGAGGCAGACTAGATCACACTAGGCTCCTCAGCCTGTGATCTAACCCTCAAGATCTACCTTATTTCCTCTCCTCAACTAAATAGCTTACAAAAAATATCGTACTTACAGTCATTCTATCTTTGAACAACATAGTAACAATGGCCAACCTCGACGTAGACCTCCTAGGTACCTACTTATACATGTTTTTGGCTTACCAACCATTACATCTTCTTACCAAAACCCTAAACCTATCATGGCTAGGTATTCTTGCATGCATTCTTCACACGTTTTCCTGTTCTACATGGGCATATGTCTTGCACGTGTTGCTTTTCCTACCAGTTGTCTTTTCCTTCTTTGTGCTTTATTATCCAAAATTAGTCTTTACCCCAAAAATGGGCCTATTCCCAACAAGCCCCCAACACTAACATGTGGATCATCCCGAGCCACCTAGGCAATGTGTGCTCCCTTGAAATCCTTTGCTAAATTGTGGAATTTGCCTTCAAGTCCCCTTCCTATTGTTTGGACCTATGCGGCCTTTTCTGTAAGTGCTTCTAAGTTCTGCGTTGTGACTTCCTCCTGAACTATAGTTGTGCATTCCTCCTGTGTCTACACCATATTCTTCTTCTCTTCCTCCATCTGCACGATCAGTTCTACTGCTTTCTCTTGGAGGGGTTCCATCTGTACCTGTCTCTCATGTTTGTGCACCTATGTAGTCTTTAGCTCTGTATGCAATATCTTCATATCATGCGTTCCTTTTAAATGACCAGTGATTCTCATTGTATTTTTCCTCTACTTGAGGTCCTGTATTTCTGCACTTATTCTCTCTTCCTCCTAGTCCCACCATTGGACATGCTCATCTTCCTCCAGTGTTTTCCAAAGATGTGATGTTCTGTCAAAAAATTCTACTATTGTGTTGACTTGTTTCTCCAACTTGACTAGTTGGAGTGAAGCTTCTTCTTTCCTCTGCTCTCTAACCTCAGGTGGAGTCATTGGAGTCAATTTTTCCTTCAGTTCCTCAATATGTTTCCTATAGTGGTCTATGGTTTGGGAAATTTTATTGAGTTTCTCCTCTATACTTGAAATATTGGCCTGCATGTTGTCTGAAAGGCGGCCATAGATTGTTGTCACTCCTTGTTCAATTTTATCTACATGCTGTTTTTCTCCTCTGGTCTCAAACTTTACTTGTTCGACCAGGAGCTCCAATACTTCCTTGTCACTTGTCATTTCCCGTAGTTCTACTATGTCTATCCTTGGGCATGACTACACCTCCTACGACGTTGACTTGGAGTATGTACAATGCCTTTGTGGGTATATTATCTAATACCATGTCAACCTGTGAAAAATATTTCAGTGCCTTCTGTGTTGCGGTTTCATCCATCTGGAACATGTCATTTGTTACCATCAATGTTGGACTCGCCTGGGAAATTGTGTGAACTGTGTGTTCCATTTGTGGCATAGTCCTTGTTGTCACTATTGTTTCTCCTTCAGGGAGGGATTATTTTCCCCTTTCATACCTTTGCGCGGTTCTGATTTGATCGAGGACCTGCTTTATGCAATCCAGGTCATCTTGTATTTTACCTCTTTGGTGCTTGGCTTCTTCAAAGTATTCTGCTACGTGGTCTTTCACCTTCTTGGCCACGAGGTTAGCATCATCCTCTATTATCGTGTACTCATGAGACTCTTTATGCACTTTTTCCTTCTTGCGCATTCCTTGTGTCTGTGAAATTGGCCACTTAGGTGGCCCTGGTTCCTATGGAGTACATGATGAGGGGGTTCCCTATGTTTCCATAGACCCTGCTCCTTGTTCCTTTTGTTGTGGGGTAGTGTCCTTCTTTCCTGCCTACGCATCCTTCTTTGTTGCACCCCCCTTATTTTTTTTCTCTAACTTCAGCATTAGTTTTGGCCTTATGGACACAACTTTGTCTCATGCAAGTGTCTTGGTTTGCCCTGCGTCCACCCCCGTACCCTTAGGTACTTCTTGATTTAAGAATGGAATATTCCAGTCATCGGGCCAATCTCTCATAGCCATTTCTATGTCTTCCTCCATGATGCAGTATCTTAATTGAATCAAATCCTTTCTTGGATCCCTAAGTGCTTGGATCCACATGTTTTCCTTAGACTCCTTGAAGCTGGCTATGTCCTTGAACTGTGCGACCACATCTGGGGTAATTCGCCAAGTGTTGGCTATGATTTCCTATATTTCTACAAAATACCTTGAAATGGTTCCCTTCTTTGTGATTTTGTGCTTGGGGTTGGAGTTTCTCCCCAATGACGTCTACTGTGTAGCATGACACTGACCGACCTGGTTGCAAAAGTATGAATATGGTGGCTCCCTCCACACCATCAACACGATTAGCATGGGTAGCCACCAGTAGTGGAACTCTGTGCCAAGGTCCTTCGCATCTTTGCAGTCCTCAAGGAATAGGATCAATAGGTAAGGGGCCCAGTTGAGCGATGTGTCGTTCTCGCACTGTGTTGCAGCTGTGACAACCCCAAAAGGGACTTCCTCCTTGTGACACTTTCACAACATTTTGCAGGCCATGAGATTGGTGGTCATCTGTGTAGCGACATCATTGATCCTTTTCATGATAATATCACGTGAGCCCCTCTCTATACCATATGCCCTCTTCATTTATTTAACCAACACCTTCTCTTTTGTTTTTTCATCCAAGTACTGCGTGAGGTTCTCACCCATTGACGACAGCCCTATGATTACTACTATCATCTCTATGTGTATGAAGACGGGTCATTCCATCCATAGGAATCCACCATGGGGGAGCGCTATGAACTACTTGATGCAGTTGTTCACCTCTTTCCCCCATACAAAGTGGGGAATATCCAACATGTTTAGGATACCTGTGTTATCTAGGCCAACTTCCCATGGCTTCGGTTGTAGGATGGGATCTCCAAAGGGACCTATCCCTATGTTTTCCAAGTCGACCTGCTGTGCAAATTCGGGTAAATTTCCTACGTCATCCACATCATGATCTGAGTATATCAGTTTCTCCATGCAACCTAGCAATGTTGGTGTGGTTTTCACTCCTTCTGGAATGCATGAGAGTAAAATCATTGTGTCAGGTTGCCTGCACGGAGACCATGCCATTGGTTGTTTTCCCTTCTATTTTTCCTATTGACTTGAGGACACTGCCTCCATCTATCTATTTTCTACATCAAGTTTTAGCTGACCAGTGATATCCTCTACCAGACCCTCTTGTTGCTTCATGGTTTATGCTCTGGTGGTTTTGGGTATTTTCACCTCCATCTGCATAGTAGCTTGGCCATTTACCTACTGGGCCCCTTCATCCATCTCAGTTTCCAGTGATTTTCCTACGTTATTCACAGGATGTCCTTGTGCACTACTGGTCGGGTCGACTGCCATGGTTGATGCGGTTGAACCCTGCCTTTCTTCAACCCCTAGCGCAGGGTCTATGGCTGCTTCAAATGGTGAAGGAATTGTGTCGACATCGACAAATTCCTCGGGTTGTCTAGTTTCCTATCTAGCCTCTCCTGCCTCCCATGGTGCTCGACTACTTAATGTTTTCCTCCCTGCTTGGCTCGGTGCACCCATATTTGGTGGTGGCATCGTGGGTACTAGTTGGTCTTTGCCAACTAAGTATTCATTATTTTGACGTGTCTTCTGTGTCAACTCACTTCCACTCTGCATGCTATATTTCTCTACAACTTCATTATTTCAAAATGATTCTTATGTTGTCCATGTTTCCCCTTTATATAGGAAATTCATGAAACGTCTCAAATAATTTTCCCAAGGTTTGATTAATGTAATGGTGCTTTATGAAAACTTTTTCATTGAATTCCATAATTGCTACTAGTTGGCGCCTTTTTTCCGTAACCGTCATTTTTCAGATTTCCGCCTTTTTTTACCATTGGTCATTTTTCCAGCGCGCTGAGATTTCCAAGTGTGTGGTATGTCATGTAGTTGTTTCACATGGAAATTTTATTTTCATCACACTAAGTCCATTTTTACAACGCACGGTCTTTTTTTTTTTTACTATGTACAGGTTCTCGTACTGCAGGGTAACTTTTTAAGTACTAAGAAGTTGATTGTCCCTATATGGTTTCAGTGGATTCTCGTTGATCATTCCTTTTAGTTATGTACCTTGAAAATCATTCATTTGTATAGATCCTCCTTCTATGATAGTCTTTACTTCATACGGACCCAACCAAAGCATTAGGAATTTCCTTGGATGCTACAGAAATTTACTATCATACACCAAGACTAGGTCTCTTTCCTGGAAATTCTTCCTTTTAGTATGTCTGTCATGCCAATATTTTTCCCTTTCTTTCTGTACTTCTTGGTGAAATCCTGCAAGAATTCTATCTTCTTCCATCTCCATAAACTAATTTAGCATTTCTTGCATTGTGCCTCGTTCTGTCATGTTGGTGATTGTTGCTATGCATAGACTAGGTACCAAAAATTCTAATGGCACCAATGCTTCTTGTCCATATACCAACTTGAACGGTGTCTATCTTGTCAACTTTTTTCATGTAGTCCTGTATGCCCATAATACTGAGGTTATATTCAAGTCCCAATCATCCTTGTTGACATTGCATATTTTTGTCAACACATTCTCTAGGATCTTATTAAATGCTTCCACTGTCTCATTTTCTTGAGGGTTATAAGGTGTACTCTTTTGATGATAGACTTCAAACTCGTCAGTGATAGCCTTGATAGTAATATTGATGAATTGAGTGCCTTGGTAACTCATCAAAATCCTTGGGAATCCAAATCTAGTGATCACTTAGTCAAACATGAAGTGTGTTGATGTCTCTACACTACAATATTTTATTGGTGTTGCTTATGCACATATCCTTAAGTACTATGTCACAATAATGATATACCTTGTTGATGAGCTATCTGCTGGTGGATTAATTGGTCCCACAAAGTTTCTTTCCCTTTTTTTGAATACTTACAAGGTTACTTGTGTTCTTAGGGGAATCTCATCCTGTCCATTAGTTTTCCCAATCCTCTGGCATACATCACATCTCAAGAAGTAGTCCTTTGCATCTCTGTGAATGGTCGGTGACCACAGTCCTGTGTGCAATACCTTCTACACAATATATGTTCCTGCATAATGTCCTCCAGCTGTTCCCTCATGAGCCTCTTCTAAAATCCTAGGCCTTTCATGTTCTAGTACACATCTTTTCAAGATGTTGTATGCACCCATCATGTATAAGTGTCATGCAATCAATTGATAGTTTGCAGCTCTGACTACTAGATTTTTCTTCTGCGTAGTGTTGAATTCTCGTGGCACAATCCTTGTACTCAAGTATTCAATGATGTCAGCAAAATATGCATCATATACTTGGAAAATAAATAACTGCACATTAGGGAAGTTGTCCTCTAAATTTGTATTTTACTCTCTATTGGTTATTCTTTACAGGTGATTAGGTCCTGCATTAAACTTCCCTAGTTTGAATATCACTTCAAAGTCAAATTCTTGAAAAAACAGTAACCATCTACAAATTCTCCCCCCCAACACTGGCTTGTTGACTAGGTATTTGAGGGATGAATGATCTGTGAACATCTTAATTTTTTTTCTAAGTAAATAGTGTATGAACTTTTGCAATGCATATAGCATTTCTAGGCCTTCTCTTTCTATAGTATTGTAGTTCTGTTATGAATATGACAACTTTGTGCATGCAAATGTTATAGTATGATCCAATTATCCTTCTCCTAGTTGTGCCAGAATAGCTCCAAGTGTTATGGTTGATTCATATACATGCACATGAAATTTCTTTTCCCAGTCCAGGAATAGTAGTATAGGTGTTGTGACCATTTTTTCTTTTAGACTTTCCAAACCTCGCTGACAGTCCTCATTCCAATAGAATTTACTATATTTATTCAACAGTTTCTCCATCAATGCAGTGATCTATGCATACCCTTTTATGAATTTCCTATAGTATCCTATGTGTCCCAATGTTTCTCTCAACTGGCGTACTAATTTCGGTGGTGGTAAATTGACAATCACTGCAATCTTGGCATGATATACTAGCAAGCCTTGTTTGCAGACCATATAGCCCAATAGTATTTCAAATGGCGTCCCAAAAATGCACTTCTTGATATTCAATCATATATGACACTTCCTACATATTTACAACATCATCCTTAACACTTCAATATGGACTTTTAACAGACTATATACGGTTCAATCATCCAGATAGACTTCTAAAAACTGATGGATGAATTCTTTGAATGTAGCTATGACTACTCTTGAGAATATTGTTGGCGCATTATTCAGTCCAAAAGGAATGAATGTGTACTGGCAGGATCCCCATTCTGTGGAAAAAGTGGTCTTATACCTGTCTTATGGGGCTATCTTAATCTTATGGTAGCCTAAGAATCCATCTGTGAATGAGTATGATTCTTGGCCTCCTATGTTCTCTAATACCTCATCTGTGAAAGGGGTGGTAAAAGGGTCATGTAGGAAAGAATCATTTAGTTTCCTGAGATCTACACATATCCATATCCCTCCTTGTTTCTTTTATTGTAATACCATAGGGCTTATCCATTCTGATTCTTTTATTGGTTCAATGATTCTAGCTTCCAACATTCTGTCAATTTCTTCTTTTACTCTCTGCTTATATATTGGATTCAGTCTATATGGTCATTATTTGACTGACCTAGCCTTGATTTTGAGAGGTATATTCATCTCTCCCAACTCTTTTGTTATGCCTTTCATCTCTGTAAAGGTTTTTGGGAACAGGTCATTGTACTCATGCAGTAACTATGTTATTCTTTCTATTGTTTGTTCATCCCAGTAGTCTCCATTGTTGGCCATTTTGGGATTATCATATGTCCCAATGTTTACTTTCATTACCGTGATTAGCATAGGAAATAATTTTAATTCCATAGATGGACCTTCCACCTCTCTTTCTCCTTCGATTTATGTAATTTGAATGTTGCATGGGTCATATTCATCTGGTGCTTCTTCCTGCACATGTTAGCATGACAATACTTCTTTCACTGTCTTTCTATTCTGTTGTTTCCATTCTGTTATGAGTTCTACTTCTAGTTCTTGAATGAATATTACCCCTCTTATATTCTTGAGTGATATATCGATGTTGGGGTTCTCATGCTCAAATGAGAAAATCATTACAAAATTCCTCTGCACATTGTCCATTCTATCAATCCTCTACGCAGTTCCTAGTCCACATACCAATTTTCTGGAATTCCTTCTAGTGTATGGATAAAGTGATGAGGCCATTCTTCTAGTGGTGTCAACATCCATATTGTTATACACTTCTCCAAGTGTTCCAATGGTGACCCCTATCCATCATATCTCTCCATCATTATGCTCTTATGCTCTACAAAAAATTTGATGCGCAATAATCTTTTACATTGGTACCAGTCCTTAACTATCTCTTTGTGCACACCCCACCATCTTGTAGGTGTTTCCTTGAGTAATATGTCCAGGGCTAAGAGCCTATTATTTTCTAACACTTCATATCTGTATCCTGTTAAATTATTCTAAGTCATTCACCCCATCAAAACTAGGAGGTTCTCTTATCTTTGTACCTACCCATCTTACTGTGCAGTCTATTCTTGTGCACCTTCTTGCAGATACTTCATGTAATATCTGCTACCAATTCTCCATCCTTGTATCTGAGTCTAAAACGCATGATGTGATACTTCTCCAACTAATTACCCCATCTGCAGTTGGATTCACATAATCTTCTTCTCATGTGGTGGTTTTGTATAATTGGTTGATTTCCTCCAAGTCTAAGAAAGTGGGTTCTACAAACCTTTATCCTTCTGATGGGTCTAGTGGCACACTGACTCTGTATTGTCCTCATTCGAATGTCATCTTCCCTGTCTTCAAATTGATTATGACTTTGTTTTAAAATTCCCAATACAAGAAAAGAAATGTTGTGTAAGGTATTCTTCCATCCACTATTTCTATTACTTCAAAATCGACTTTAGTGTGCACTCCATCCAGATCTATTGTCATGCCCTTTAGCCTTCCAATTGGTAGAACTCTGTGTTGATTTTCTAGTTTCAGCTAAACAAGTGAATATCTTAATGTGGGCTCTCCCATACATTGTCGTTTCTTCTTGGGTAAGACATTTACTTCAGAGCCTAAATCCAATATAATATCCCCCATGTTGAAATATCCAATGTTGGAATTCAATCTGAACTCTCTACTTGTCCTCCTCCTTGTATGCAAGTGATTAACTATTTTCTTCTCTAGCTTTCCCACTACATATGTGTTACATATTTCTAACATAGTTTGTAATACTTTAACATATGATGTATAATTTAGTAGTTTAACACAGGATTGCAGAAAATCCTTTATGGTACTTACTTGTCCTAGGGGTTGTGCTTCATTAGTGTGATCCAACAATGAAGGAATCTTGTACGTTGGTACATCCAGAGTATTCTTTGCAGTTGATGTAGATGCAATGTCTATATTTAAGAATTCTTGTCTGGCTTTCTTGAATAACCCCTTTTCATTTTTTGCATCAAGTTGCTTATGTGGTTCGGCATTCTTCTTCACCCATTGGTGTTGTGTTGGATATTGTCTTATTGGTTCATCTTCTGTCTTATCTCCTTTGTGAGTAACTATGTTGATATTTCTTCCATCATCCCTTTCTTTTGCATAAATCCATTGAACATTCTGAGTGTTTTGATTCCTCTTTTCCTGGATCTTCCCCAATGGTGTCAGACAGTCTTTTGTGTCATGATATGATGTGCGACAATACATACACGTCACAGGTGGAAGTGGACACTCTCCTTCATAGTGTCCTAGTTGTTGACAGTTATGGCATACCACCGATCCTTTGCATATACCAAAAATTCATCTACCTATGTATCCATCTCATTCTCCTCATGGGGCATTGTACTGAGGCACCTTATTATACTGCATAGGATTATGTTTTGGTTGCATAGTGTTATATTTTTGTGGTGCAGTGTTATATGGGGATGGTAATTGGTTAAACTGTGGTGCAAATTTCCCTGTCATCATTTCTTCCTACATCCTATAGGTGTTTGATGTTATTTCCCTCATCAGCTCCATTGTCCTACAATCTTTGTCATCATGGCATGCTGACTTGAAAAAGTTGCAATATGAACTCTTAGGCATTGTCTGGTATTCATGCATCATTGGAAAATGATATGGATCATGCCCCTATGTATTATAGATCTCACACCATATTCCTCCTACTAGCAAAGGGTTTGGCAGTCATGTTGCCATGTACTGCATGAAAGTTGGGCATACATTCTTGTGGTGTCCTTCTGTCCTACATGTGGTACACCAAAAAACTTTTATTTTGTCCTTACACTTGTTCTGGTTTAATTGAAATGTTATATTTTTCAATTCCTCCTTCAGTTCCTCTATTTATGGATATGTCTTATGGTATTGGTTCTCTTCTAGTTGTAAGGCTGCCTACAGAGCCTCTGCCTGAGTTTGAAACTTCTACTGTCTCAAAGGGTATTTCAAGTGTGGTAGAAAGGAATTCACAAATAGATGTCTATTGTGCATATTTGTCATGACATACTTCATATTTTCTTTCAATCATTTGAATATTTGGTTAATCTCTCAGTTATATTTCCCCAGTTTCTATCTGACTCTATCATCTCATTCATGTACTCGTCCTCTAAGCTAGTCTTTTGGAATTCATTTATGAGCAGATTATTGATATCCACAATTGTTCTGGTTGTTCCTAGTGGACTCTTTGTAGCTAAGCTCGTGTACCAATATAGTGCACGGTCTCTTATTGTGATAGCTAATTGCGCAAGTTTTGTATCCTCATTTGTGATCTCCTTTGCTTACCAGATCTTTTCGCACATGAACAAGTGCTTCTTGGGGTCCTCAGATTCCTATCCCTTGAATTATGGTAACATGATGGTGGGATCATGTCCTTTAATCATAAATTATGAACTACTACCTTCGTGTGGTGTAGATCCTTGACTAATTATTATTGAATTGGCTCCCCCAGTTGTTTCTCCCTATGTAGATGTACTTCTTGTTGTGTTTCTTCGACTGAAATTTAGTTGTCTAAATGGTGGTTTTATTTCTAGTGTATTAGTCACACATGGGTTTATGGGTTCCAAACTGACACTGATATGGATAGGATTTCTTCCTTCGGTTCCTTCCCTTGGACATATTTTATTCCTTTCATATGTCATGTGTAGGATTTCTTCAATCTACTCCATAGCCTGAAGATCCTCTACCTCTTCTTTGTCACTTGCCAAGCCTTTCCTCATGGTTATGGATCTCTTCTTATTGTTCATCTTGTGTTGGTAGGGTGCTCCACTACACGTTATTCTAGATATTTCCATGATCTACTTGATATGGACTTCCTCCATCATGATTGGATCTAAGGTCTCCTCCTTCTTTCCTTTATCCATCTCTTGCTCCATTTCTCTGGATCTTGTTAGTGCTTCCCCCCTTCCCCCATGCATGCATGGAAGTTTAGTTGTCTGATACCATTGTCATTACACCTTTGTTATAAAGTAAAATATTAATGGAAGTATACAACAATCTAATATACCTACCTCTAGGTCCCTTTAGGAAATATTTCTCTACTTCATTGTAATACTTCACAGTATCTACTGCAAATTCTGTGATAAATCCTGCAACAATGTTGTCTAACCATAAATATATTGTGCACGTAAATTTATTGTCAACTTGTTGTAACTGCACAAACTCCATAGAATTCCACTCTAGCTGTCTGATCCAATTTGTAGGGTGGTTTTCTTTAAAACTTAATATACACTCTTGCAACACATGCAGGAAATCACAGAAAAATACTTCATGCAAGTCGCTAAATGCATACTTGTCCAAATATTTTTGCGGTGTTAACTTCGCGTTTCTATTATCTTTCTGCGCAAATTTTGGCTCCTTTATTTTCAACCAACTCTCGATCTCCGCCTTTGTTGCATTCCACGGTCTAAACATCCCCTTTTATATTCTCATTCTTTTTAACATTTTCTCACCAGATATGACATTCTTTTCACAATTCTTCAATAGATCTCGTTTACTCAATCCCATTCTATTCCAACTAGAAATGTAACCATTTGTTGGTTAATTCACTCTTTCTACCATTCTTGGGTTGACCCAAGTTGAGATCTACTATGGTTTCCAACAAAACCCCCTAAAACTATTGGCCCTCCTAGTAAACTAGAAGGCAACACAGTGCACATAATGCACTGTGTAGTCTCACCCGAGATAGTTCTTATGGGTAGCTACAACGTTTAGGTGCTTGCTGCCTAGGAATGAGTGGGGATATAGGGTTAAACTTTGTGATCTTCTTTTTGTACTTTAACATTCAACTTATATTGAATATCCTGTCATTCTTATTCATGAATGTAAAATAGAAGATCTAACTAGTCACTCACGCATTTTTCTAACATCTAATCATTTATGGTAAAGGAAATACACAATATCCAATCACATAACACATGATCTACTGTGGTTCACCCCTCCTAGGCTACATCCACAAATATTTGGCTTCTCTACTATTTTATTATGGTGTTTCCAAAACTGCAACGCCATGCACATTACAACTCTCCATCAAACAATTCGAGACTTACAATGAGGCATACTAGATCACACCAGGATCCTCATCATGTGATATAACCCTCAATATCTACCTTATTTCCTCTCCTCATTTCAAATCTTACAAAACAGATCAGATTTATAGTCATTCTGTCTTTGAATGACATAGTAAAAATGACCAACCATGAACTAGACCTCCTAGGTACCTACTTATACATTATTTTGGCTTACTAGCCATTACATCTTATTACCAAAACCCTAACACTATCATGGCTAGGCCTTATTTCATGTGTTCTTTTCATTCTTTCCTCTTCTTCATGCATTTCTATCTTGCATGAACTTCTTTTCCTACCAACTATATTTTCCTTATTTGTGCTTTATTCTCCAAAATTAGTCTTTACCCAAAAAGTGGCCATGCACCCAACACTCCCTCTGTCAAAAATTAAATGCAATGTAGTCCCCTTTACCCACATCTATGAGTGGAATAGGTGCTCCCCCTCCTTAAGATCCTTTGGTTCTTATGGTTGTATTTTTGTGGCCATGATGGTAGTAGTGGGTTCTGCATCGATGATTTGTTTCTCTTTTTTGTGCTCCAAATCAAAGTATGAGTTGGGTTTTGATTATTTTTCTTTGAGATCATCCACCAATGACTATTTCGAGTGACATTCATGGGTGTTGTGCTAGGGGATTTTTTGGAAATCAAACCACTTTCCAGTGTCTTTCTTAAACTTCACATTACCCTTATTTTCCTGTGTCTTAGATAGGATTTATTAAGGTTGGCCTTCCTTTTTGATTTTTCCTTTGTTATATGAGTTAGGGTTTCCTTTTCCGTGCTTTTGTTGTGGTGTATTTTCAAACCCAAACACTTTCTTACAACATTTCTTGAATTTTTGCTCGATTTTGACTGCATATCGATAAGTATCTCCCAGTGAGGCAATGTCCAATAAATATGTCTCTGTTTGGATGTACCTATGTAGACTATTGTGGTACTTCAAAACCAGGTGCCAATCGGAGTCTTTGATACCTATATTTGAGGTAAAGGTATGAAATATGTTACTATACTCTGACATTGTCCGGTCTCTTTTCTGATGCAGAGTTTTCCATCTCATGTACTGGTAATCATAGTTTTTGAAAGGGTAGAAATTCTCCTTTAGGGAATCTACAAAGGCCTCCCAAGTGGGTTCTCTCACGAATGGTGTATAGCCATTTGCAATGTACCTCTCCCAGTTTCCTTCCCACCAATTGCTAACGTGGGGAATGGATTTAAGGAGCGCAAAGGTGATATTTTCATTGTCATTTTTTTTTTGGATAGAGTAATGACCATCTAGCAGATTACACCATTTTTCTAGAGCATCTACATCTATCTAGCCTTCAACTAAGGGGATATCAAATTGACTTGTACCTTGAAGGGTGTTTCACCTATGAAATGGTTGCTTGTCTAAGATTCCTCAACCACTGCCATTGGTAGTCTTCAAAGGATCTGAGGAAATCTGTCCATCATATCATTCCTCTATCGCAAAAGGGCTTCCTTGAGAAACTTCTTGAAAGGATATCCTTCTCTTTCATCTCTCTTTTCTTCCCCTATGGAAGGTTTCTTGGGCTAGTGAGCATTTTTTCTCAAGCGAAACTAGCTCGATACCCAACACTCTATACCCTGACCTCGTTAAGGACCCACTCTCAAAAATGACAAGGACCAGACTACTCTAATACAATTGATTCAAATTATGCTGAGAAAAAAATGAGACAAAAACAAAAATATAGAAGAGAACACAAAAATATAGTGAAACCCAACTTCTATTAATGAATAAGATAGAAAAACATTGTAGAACAAAAATTGGTAGAATGGGGTAGATTATGTGTAACATCTCCACTATAATCCCTAGTTTAATTAATGTTTGTGTAAATATAATGTGTGGCTACTTCCAAAGTGATGTAATATGTGAATTTTATTTCTATGTTTCAATAATAAAATGTGATGTTGGTTGCTAAGGGGACATGGAAAAGAGATGGGGGATGAATTAATCCACAAGAGAGGGGAGTTTCTAGGATAATGGCCAAGAGGGGTTCAAGGGGCAATTTCCCATGTATATTAATTTAACCCATTTTTGCTAATTTTTCTATTGTATATGAACCTTCCCATTTTTTATTGAGTGTTTCCAAATCCAATCATTGAATACATGTAAGAGGGTGGGCATGACTAGTCACATCCCATAGTTATTGGGCACATAGGAGTTGAGTAAAATCATCTTGGGGAAGAGTGTGAGTCAAATAAGGAAAGCCAAAGAGAGAAAATCCATATGGTTTGGAACAATAGTTTTAGTAAGTTGATTTTTTGTGCATGAGGAGAAAGTAGAGATAAAGAAAGAGAGATTGGATTTGGTGAAACCATGGAGGGAAAATTTTAGAGAAATATGGAGTGTCTTGGAGGTTATTTGGAGATGGAAACTAAAAATACAAGTTGTCATGCTTGAAGAGTGAACTCATGCACAAGTTTTACCATAACAACAAGTGTTTGTTGGTAGTTTTTCCTAGCAACGAGTTCCCTTGAGTTCCTAGCTGAGAGATTCCTAGATGTTTTTTCTCCTTATTTGAGTTTAATGAAAAATATTTAAAGGGTTGTTATAGTGGTAAAATAATTAGTTTTCTATGAATTTTTGTAGATTTTAAAGGTCATTAACATGCGGGGAATTTTTGAGACCCTAAACAACATTTTTAGCCAATAAAAAGCCACGAGAATAGAGTGTTCCAAAGTACAATATGTCTTTGTAACTCAAATAAAATAAATTAGAAAGAGATATCCAATGAGCTAAACGGTTCACAAAACATAGCTCGTATGAGAAAGTTACAGCCAAAACAGTGAGGGTAAAATTTTGGCACCAGATTTACTTCCAGAGGGCATAAATCCATGCTCAAAGGTATATTTGGGGCATATAAGTAGTCGATGGAAATCATATGACCCATATAATCCAGCGATCAACTCAAATTTTGGTTATGGGTACCTAAAAATGTGTTTTAAAATAAATAAGTCAAATGTAGCATGCATGAATAAATTGGGTAAAACAGCCTAAAATTTTCTAGGCCATAACTTTCAGCTGGGAGATCAGATTTGAGAAAACAAATAATCATTCAATAATTTCTTAAGGATTAGAAGACATATTTCCACCCGAAATTTTTAATTGGGAAATAAAATTTCTCAGAAAATAATAAAGAGATTTATGTAGAAGTACAAGAGTGGAAATCGCAGCATGTAAATGTTGTAACTTTTCCCTCAGAACTCAAATTGCGGCATAGGTATAGTTGTTGGAAAGATGTTTCAGAGAGGAATGCATAAATAAAATCAAATATTGATGGCGCAATGAGTTATTCATAAATTGATGAAGAAACAAATTGTATTCTATATGATGAAATGTTTTATGCTATGCATGTTTCTAACAATAATTATTACATGCATATTTCTTGTAGAAATAGAGGTATAAAAAGAAACTTGGGTACTTATACGAGGATCGTAGTTATGGAATATGCTCAGGGATATTACAGCCATAAGAAAGAGGATAGAGGTCTACATTTCATCATGGAGATAGAGTCAAATGGAGAAGAGATAGGCATGATTCTATCATTATGAGAATCCTGCATAGGGAAGTGAAGAGCTATATAGATTATAATGAAAGGATTATGACGACCCAGGAATACATACTTCAGAGCTTAAACATGTTGCATAATAAATTTAACTAGGTGTTGGCCCTTGACCAAGTTTTGAGGAACACTTGGTCATATTTGACTATTTTTGGGACTTCGACAGCTTGTCAAAGATGGAGCGCAACGCGAAGTGGAAAACATGGAAGCTAGACCCCTTTTTGGTTCCTTTTTAGGTTTTGGGGGATAATGTAATGGGATTGGGATGTCGGCCCATGGGTTTACCCATGTTTAGGCCTATTTTGTATGTATATATAGATGTCTAGGCCATATAGAGGAGTAGCGGATGATATATCTATGTGATGTAGGCTAAGTGCCAAGGGTTGAATCTATGTGAACAAGGCTTTGTGCATTTTGTGTAAGACTTGCAGATCTGAGTGCAAGTCCCTATGAGAGACTATAGAAGGATTTGTGCTATAGTGCAAGGAAGAAGGATCTAGCGAGTTGCACAAATATTCTGTCCTATGCGAAGTGGGATTCAGATGGATCTGTCTTGTAACTTGATTAACTGAAGCTAATAAAGAAGAAGACTTTGTGGACGTAGACGCAAGGTGGGGGTGAACCAAGGTAAATATGTGTGCTGTGCTCTGTGCCTCAACATGAGGTGTTTGTCTCTTCCTTTGCTAAGTGCTTTGATGTGTTTAGATAGATCTATTTATGCTTTGTGCTTCTGAGATATGAATGAATATTAGTTCTGGGATGTAATATGCTTAGTGCTTGATCTGTCGAATCTAATCTATCTCGTTGTGGCTAAGTGTTGAATTATCTAAGATCTAAGTACATACTGTGATGCTCTGTGCTATCTGCGAGGTATCATAAGGGTTGAATATTGATGAATAATCTATGCTAAGTGATTTCTAAGTATTATAATCACAGTTCTGTGTCCCATCTAAGGTTGCAGATACCTGAGTGTTACAACCACCCCTGCCTCTACCTCAGGTGAGACTTCGTCTGCTTTGCAGGCATTACCGAAAGGGCCGGTAGCTAGGGTTTTATTGGTGCATTGTTGTAGCGTTGAACCCTAGCTCTGCCCCTGTGCCAAAAAATGGTTCTGTTGCTAGGACCTAAAACTGTGATTGCTAGGAACTGAGAAGAAGAAGATTTGTGCAATTATTCATCCTGAAATTGTGAAATCTCTATGCGTGGATCTATGACCTAGTGCATAGTGATCCACTTGATATGAAAATATCTGTGCTAAAGAAGAAAGGATAGATTTGAAGGAAAGAAGTCATATCTACAAGAAAAGAGGTTGATACTGAAGAAAAGAAGTAAGATCTATAATATATGGGCTCCAATAAAGTTAAAAATATTTAAAAGTTCTTAGATCTGGAAGCTTTGTTCCCTGTAGAAGTAAAAGAAGTGAAATTTTTTGTTTCTAAAGTATGGATTTAGGTATGCTTGATATATTTTGTCCTAGATTGAAAACTAGGGCATTATTATATGAAAGAACGTTTGATACGAATAGATCTAATAAGAATAATGAAAGATATGTTATACCTATGCATAGAAATAATTTTTGGACTAACCAATGGATGCAAGATCCTAGAAAGCAATTTTTGCAGGCTAGACATTATGACCCTAGCAAGTGGTACGATAAAAGTTTGGGAGAATTGAAGAGAAAGAGAGGATTAACTCGTTGTTACAATTGCAGAAGACCAGGAAATCTTGCTAAGGAATGCCTTGGGAGAAACCCTAGTTGCCTTTGTTGTAAGGATATGGACCATGAAGTACTGGATTGCCCTAGAATGATTGCTAGACTTGAAAAGCTGAATATGGAGCAAGAAAACCTTGAAGGATATCAAGAGACTAAGATTATAGAAGAATCCTAGAAAGAATAAGAGATTATGTTGCTAAAAATGAAAGAAACCCTGGATGAACATAAAAATGCCAGTTTGTCATATATATTCAAAGAAAAGGAGAAAATCGAAGTAAGAATAGGATACTACGACATTGACTATGATCTGGATGAGGGAACACAGATGAACATTATGACAAAAAGTACTTGGGAAACCCTAGGAAGGCCTACTATGGTTCCTTCACTAGGAAAAACAGGGTTGTTTAAAGGAAAAATGGTAACACTATGTGGTAGGATTACTTGGATAGCTATGAGTACCCATGGAGCTTCGACAGAGGAAGAATTCGAAGTTATTAAATTTATTGAGGACTATGCCCCATTTCCAACTTTGTTAGGCAAGATCTGGATTGAAAAGACTAGATCCAGAGAAAAGAAGAACAGGAAACCCTAGAACAGAAGAAGCAAGAACTCATGGAATTTATGACTAGAAAGATCGCCTACTTGATGGAAAAACAAGAGAATGGATCTAAGCTATTGAACACCATGGAATTGGATTTCGAAGATATAAGAGCAGTAGAGGAACCACAGAAGACCGAAATACCTAATCCATATGATGAAGGAGTATTACCCTTGGATCTGAAGAAAGATTCTCAGCATCGTGAAGTGACTATGTCGAGAGAAGATATGGATCAGAATGGAAAAAGGATGACCGAGACAAATATCACTAGGAATAAGGCTAGGAAGCTAAGTAAGAAGAGATCTAAGATTGTAAAGTTACAGAATATTCTAGAGGAAACATCGGAGAAGGAAAAATCATAGGAGTTGAGCTTCGCCAGGATATCCAAATAGCGACATATGACACTTCACCATGGCGAAGAAATATAGCCGTTGGATTGATATACCCGTTCGTCTTCCACCCCGAATAGACAAAAAATCATTAAAGGATCACCACCAGACTATTGGATCAATGCTCATGAAAGTGGCGCAGTGCGCCTCGCATGCCAATTGATCACAGGGAAGTTGGTATGCAAGAATCGACCAACACAAGTATCTGGCTTTGTAGTTGATCTTGTAGGAAAGTGCCCAGAGGGACTACAGATGAACTGGGTGAAGTACCTAGTGAATCAACTGGAGATTGACTGCAGAGAAGCCCAGGATCAGGGGCATGAATTCCATTTTAGTTGGCTCCTGATACTGATCACTTTTGTTGAATGGGAGCTATCGAAAGGTGCAACCTTCATGGACCTTGATCCCTTTGAGCCACTAGCCATGAAGTTCATTACATTATGGTACTCGAATGAAATGAGAAAGAAGTGGAAATCAAATGTCATTTTCCACACGTACTATAACCAATTGAAAGCAGCCATAAGCAGTGAACCTCGCATAACCCCGAACACTTTACAAAGATTCCGACCTTTGATAAAGTTCAGCATGGACCGCCACTTTATATACCTAACCCCATGCACTAATGAGCACCAGGAACAACTTCAGTCCTATTATAAGATGACAGAAGAAGACCTGGAAGAGATTACCAAGGGATGGTTGGCAGATCTCCTTGTTTCAGCAGACCCTGCAGAAATGTACGACATCAACAGCCCCAGAACTGAGCAGGATACACCTGGGCCAAGTAAGACAAAGAAAGAAAAAATGATGGAGAAGACTGAAGAAGTCCAGGATCTTGATAGACTATCTGTAAGGACGACTTCCATTACAGCAGATGAAGAAGGTGATATAGAAACTCAGAAAGTCAAAGTACCATCGCCTAGGGATGAATAAGACTCATCGAAGAAAAGGAAGGTCTCACCTATGAAATATTCCTCCAGAAAGAAACCAAGAACCCCTGTAACCAAGATGCAAATTACCCTCACGTTGGATGACTTTGATTTCATTGTTGTAGTGGTCAATGATGCTTCAAAGGAAATCATAGAGAAGAAGGAGGAGAAGAAGGAACAAATGTATAGCCAAATTGATATCGTGCTCCAAGGAGTACAACAAGAACTCTAGTCTAGCCAAGAAATCTCTACTACACCTCTGCCAGAAGGAACAACATAAGTGGGAGATGAATCAGTTTAGCTCCAAAAGATTGTTGATGCAATTGAAGTACACTTTTGACATGCTCAGGAAGAAAAATTACAGGCCACGCAGGCCCTAAAGAAAGCATGGGAAAAAATTATTGAACAACACCAAGCCGCACAACAAGAGAAGAATTCTCTCCAACCAAAATTTGAAGAAGACAGAGCGAAGATCCAAAAAGAGAAAGAGCAGTTGCTCGCAAAGAAGATAGGAATTGAAGAAGCAGTCGATAGAGCATTTATCTCTATGATCGTCTTAGAGAATAAGGCCAAAGAGCCCATAGAGCACCAAGTGACGAAGCTGGCTAAAGTTATTCAGCAACTTCAACAAAGTGTCGTGGAATTAGAGATTCATACCATACCACAGACTCCACAAGAAGTGCACGACCAGTGAGAATTGAATTCTCATAGCGTAGTTGAGAGGATTAAAACACTTTCTGCAGAATGTAAACAACTAAGTAGCAGAAGCACGCAGATATATGAAGAACTATCTAAAGACCTAGAGTTGAAGAAAGTAGAGTCCCAAATCCAGGAAGCAAAGAAACACGTAGATATAGTGCAGGCAGAGCTTAAGCTCCTGTCACCCATCAAGAGGATGAAGAGATCCCAAGAATAGCATATTGCCCAACAACTCGTTCTTACCATGTAGAACAGAGTGATGGAATTCACCCAAAAACTCTAGCCAAGCCAAGAGGCGATCTACCTACTATTTGAAGAAATTGAATGCCAAGGAACACTACTAGAACAAGTAGCTGTTACAGTCGAGAAACAACTGGAAGGACCTATCGAGGAAGTGGTTGTTCAGGAATTCGCTAAGGAAGAAGCAACAGCATAGAGACAAGTTGAAGAAGCTCGAGCCAAGCTCGAGATGTTAAGAACCAAACATCAATATAGCATAGAAAAACCTCAGGAAAAGTACTCAACGCCTGGAAAAAGAGATAATTTCAGATAATAAGCCTCTTCGAGGGGGAAACCTCCTTTTACCCCACTTAAATGTTCAATTCCAAGATGATTCAAAATGAAAATGTCTCATTGGTATATATAGGAGACTAGGAGGTATAATTACAACTAATGGCCTAAAGCCGACATAAATAAAATAACATTATTAATCTAATATTCCCTAATTAAGGGTTAATGAGCAAGACGACATAAATAAAATAACATTACTAATCTAATATGCCCCAATTAAGAGTTAATGACCCAATATTAGGGCTTAACATGCCCCTCCCCTTGAGACAAGTGTTGTCCGTAACGCTTGAGTAACTCTGGATGCTTCTGTATAAAAGACTCATCTTCCCAAGTGGAATCTTCAGTAGGTAGTTTCCTCCATTTAATGAGATACTCTAAAATGGATCTAGTCCTCAGTTGGCGAATTCTTGTGTCAGTGATGGCTTCAGGCTCCAATATGATTTTTCCTTCCTCGTCAAGTTCTGGAAATATAGTTTGAACTGGGATCTTGTTGCCTATAACCTTTTTTAAGCATGAAACATGGAAAACTGGG
>ML776787.1:127301-139083 GCA_009831015.1 Picea engelmannii | reverse complement strand
CTAAAGCCGACATAAATAAAATAACATTACTAATCTAATATTCCCTAATTAAGGGTTAATGAGCAAGCCGACATAAATAAAATAACATTACTAATCTAATATGCCCCAATTAAGAGTTAATGAGCCAATATTAGGGCTTAACACGAGACCTTTGAGGCAAACTTACCCAGACCTAAGTGACTTGGGAAGAGTCACAGGTGAGTGTTGGGGGCCTATTGGCCCTTGACCAAGTTTGGAGGAACACTTGGTCATATTTGATCATATTTGGGACATAGACAACTTGTCAAAGATGGAGCGCAACGTGAAGTGGAAATCATGGAAGCTAGACCCCTTTTTGGGTCCTTTTTGGGTTTTGGGGGATAATGTAATGGGATTAGGATGTCGGCCCATGGGTTTACCCATGTTTAGGCCTATTTTGTATGTATATATAGATGTCTAGGTCATATAGAGGAGTAGCGGATGCTATATCTATGTGATGTAGGCTAAGTGCCAAGGGTTGAATCTGTGTGAACAAGGCTTTGTGCATTTTTTGTAAGACTTGCAGAGCCAAGTGCAAGTCCCTGTGAGAGACTATAGAAGGCTTTGTGTTGTAGTGCAAGGAAGAAGGATCTAGCGAGATGAACAGATATTTTGTCCTATGCGAAGAGGGATTCATATGGCTCTGTGTTGTAACCTGATTAACTGAAGCTAATAAAGAAGAATACTTTGTGTATGTAGCCCCAGGGTGGGGGTGAACCACGATAACTATGTGTGTTGTTCTCTGTGCCTCGACCTAATGTTCTTGTCTCTTCCTTTGCTAAGTGCTTTGATGTGTTTAGATAGATCTATTTATTCTTTGTGCTTCTAAGATATGAATAAATATTAGTTCTATTTTGTAAGACACTTAGTGCTTGATCTGTCGAATCTAATATATCTCATTGTGGCTAAGTGATGAATTATCTAAGATCTAAGTACATACTATGATTCTTTGTGTTATCTGCGAAGTATCATAAAGGTTTAATATTGATGAATAATCTATGCTAAGTGATTGCTAAGTGTTATAATCACATATATATGTCCCAACTAAGGTTGCAGACACCTGAGACTTGCAACCACCCCTGCCTCTACCTCGGGTGAGACTTCATCTGCTTCGCAGGTGTTTCGAAAGGGCCGATAGATAGGGTTTTGTTGGTGCATTTTTGTAGCATTGAACCCTGGGTCTGCCCCTGTGCCAACACTAGGACTCTAGAACCAAGCAAGCAGTTAGTGCTATAAAAGTCTCAACATCTAGACCCCATAGAAAATTAGATGATCATGGAAATGGTAGGCAGTCAAGAAGCATGAACAAGTGTCATCATTCTCCAAGGAAATCCACTAGAAGAGCTCATGCAAGTTCATGGACAAGGAGCATCCTAAGCATGTCTATTGTTAGGAGGAAAATCGTTAGGGACCTAACCTCCGTAACCCCTCACGTAGGTAGAATAATATATTTCCATGTAATAAAGGGAAATGTTAAGAAGGCCCAGAAATAAGGAAGAATAAGTCAAATGTAAGAATACCTAATAGAAGCTTCTTCTTCTAGAAGGATATTCCTCTAGATTGTTCTTTTGGATAGATATATTTAGTATAAACAAGAGTAGAGGGTATGAGAAGTTTTATCTTGAATAATTATTTTAATAGAGATCTTCTCTACTAGAGGTTTCCCCCTCAAAGAGGCAAGTGAACATTGTTTCCTATCAATAAAGGTATAATTCTAGTGTTTTGGTTCCATATAATTTGTTGTTTTTCTATTATCTCTACAGTATTTTTGTATTATGTTGCTATTATAGTGTGATTGTCTACATTATTTCTCTTTTCTTCTAATATACTAGACTTGGTACCTTACAAGTGGTATAAGAGCACTTTCCTTGGCAAAGAATTGTGGGTTAAGTATTTTCAAGGTAGAGACGTATTCCGACGTCTTAAAGCTAAAAATATTTGTCGTTATGCTCATAAAGCCATGGTCGGGGAGTAATACATGTAGGAAATACAAGTTGTACTTAAGAACACATCTATTGGACACCCTTGTAACCCTTGTTGGTACCCATTCAAGTGGTAGTGCATCAGACAACACATGTATATGGATCGACCTAGATCTCTTGAAACCCTCTATAGATAAATCGATTGGCTTCATGACTGCTATAGTTCCACCAATAAAAAAAATAAGAAAGATACTCTCTAGTACCTTGGTAGTCGGTTAGTACGGCTAAAGGAACGTTCTATCCTCCTTAGTTGGTGCCCTGAGATATTGGGTCGAGTACTATTGTTGGACCCCGCATGTATATCAGATAAATATAGCACAAGGAAAACCCTTGTCTGTAGAACCCTTGAATACCCTAACCCTTGGGAAGGAAACATAAAGAAAACAAATAATACCTATTGTTGAAAAATTGTGCCTCTTGCATTCTGGTTGTGAAATTACTACATGTTTCTTCCTCTTAAGAATTTGGGCATTTCATGACTATAGTATTCTTTAGCTCATAGTATAACTCTTCGCCCTATTGCAATCATACCTATAATTTTTCAACAATTTTTTTTCCTATGGACCCGACCCCCTTTTGACACCCTTATTTTTCCTTACCTCATTAGATTCCCCTCATGACCCTGATTGTCGTGATACCCTTCACCCACAACCCATTGTGGTCCCACCCATCCCTTTTCATTTTCTATATTCATCATGTCCCACACCCGTAGCCAAGACTTGGAATCCCACTTCAATTCCTTGTTCTATACTTTTCATCTCAATGGAAATATTTCCACCATCAATAAAAACATGCATTCCTCCATAGACGCAAAAATTGAAACCATTAAACGAGACCAATATACGCAACTTTCATTCTTCACTAATAGGATTTTTACCAATATGAATATCCCTACAGATCTCCCTCCTATGGGCCACCTTTTCACTCCAAAGGTGAAACTTCCTCTAATTCCCAGACTTTTTAGCCCTATCACTTTTAGTGTGACCTACGCCTTCCGAATGTGGATGTGAAAAAATTTGATGGCTTAGATCCCACTAGATGGGTAACTCAAATGGAACATTATTTCTCTTTGTATGGAATTACATATGAGTTTTCCAAACTCCAGTATGTTTTTCTCCATCTAGATCAAGAACATTGGCAATGGTGGCAATGGAGAAAAAATGCCCACTGAGGGTATGTGATGTTATCACTAAAATTTCATCTGCAACATTGCACGCAAATGGTTACATAATTACAACAATGCCAACATCAATTAGTTCACCTGTAGCATGAAAACGCATTTTCAAAAGGCAAAAAATTTACAAATTGGGCAAAAATTTACATGCGCAAACTCACTAAAGGAAGCGTGCACACAATGCATGTGCCAAAGAAGCCTGTAGAGCACACAATGTGCCAGATGCATGACTGTGTACAAGAAAATCCATGCACTCATGTGAACGATGCATTTATGGTTCTTTTCAGCCCCCCAACCACTTATGTACCAACTCCCAATTTGATTTGACCTTCATATCTAATCAAAATCTGAATGGGGGGATGGTCAAGGACCAAAGGGTTCCCTAAAGGGCCCCTTGTTCACACTAAGAACCAATTGAATATTTCCTTGAAGAAATGCTATAAATGGAGGTCATGGGTGCACTAAGAAACCAAGATCTTCATAGCATTGTTATGCTACCTCAATTCTCCCTTGAGAATCCTCTTTTGTCCTAGGATCATTCTAGAATCATTCCAATAGGCCATTCCACTCACCTCTTGAAGGAATAGGCATTCATTTTCTTCATCATTTTGCATTTTTCTTCCATTGTAAGAAGAGCTCTCTAGTAGGGAACTCAAGATCCCTCCCAATGAGGAAGAGGGGACCCATAAGTCCTCATTTTTATCTATGGTGTTTTTCCAACTAATATAGTTATCCATTGGTGGCATAATCTTGGTCATTGGTTGATTGATTACGGTTCTAAATTTTTCTTATGCATTATAGTTTTTATTTACTTAGTTGTTTTAGTTTTTTTACTTGTTTATTTCATGTGTTTCTCTTGTTTAGTCAACTCACTAACCTCTCTCTTGTCTAGTAGTCCCAACTAGTCACGGAAGTGTCATTGTTTTTCTCACCCAAGTGACGAAACAAGCACAACAGATTGGTGAACATACTGGGGAAAGGTATCAATTTCCACCTTATTTGAGCTTAGAGAGAACTAATTTTTAATCCATTTGTCTTGCAGGTACCAAAATCGACCCATCCTTTCCTGTCAAAATCATGATTTTGAGCTTGAGGAGGAGAATTTCACTCAAGATTCCCCCCCCCCTTATGCGTATCAAAACATGCACAGGTAATCCATCCCACAAACGAGCACTCAGCGCATTGTGCACCAAAAAGGATTCTATTCTCTATGAATTTTGCACATTGTGCACCCACTACGCCTATGTCAAAACTGTAACCCATGCACATTTCCAGAGTTTCAAAATTGGAAGGGTTTTTGTGATAATTTGAAGGTCCCTAGCCTTCAAGTTTTTTCTTTCATGAAAATTGTAAATGCACTCCACTTAGACTCCTTTCCCATATGAAAGGCTAGCTAAACATAGGCACTTAGGGAGTAAAAAGAACCATATATTCTCCTCTTTTGTTTTCATTGCCACATGGATGGCTTGTTTGGTTTGTAAAATTTAAGTTGAGATCATTACTATCACATATAAAAACACTTGCAATGGGACCAGAAATTAACTTTAGTCATTAAGTATGCTCTTCTCTCACACCATAGAGTGATCTTGACAACTACAAAGATGGTTAAGGGGACATTTCATCTCCCTCA
Source organism: Picea engelmannii (assembly GCA_009831015.1). Lineage (NCBI taxonomy): Eukaryota > Viridiplantae > Streptophyta > Pinopsida > Pinales > Pinaceae > Picea > Picea engelmannii. Next base: position 134,279 of record ML776787.1, on the reverse strand, counting down.
ACAAAATATTTAGGAGGGGACAAATCCCCCCTAGGGATCCTCTTAGTTTCATTTTGAAATCATCTTAAAGTTGTAAGGGCCCATACATGCCCACATGTTGCAAACTTAGGATAGTTTCTTGAAATTTCTTTCTTAGTTTACATCACTAGGGGATTTTAAAGAACAAAGTAATGGGCCCATACATGCCCACATGCTTGCAATCTAGGATAGTTTTTCAAATATTTCTGTGTAAGCAACATTAGGGATTTTAAAGGATTTGTAACGACCCATATGTCCACATGCTAGTTCTTTAGGGATTTTAAAATTACACAAGGTTCTACCAATGACACTTAGTAAGATAGGTAAAAAAGATTTTTAAGGACCACAGGAAGTCCACACATTGCAAATTCACACATAACTTATTATAATTTGGTACATTTTTTCACTTGCTCACACACAAATTCACTCCTCACTCACATAATTTCCATCTTGAATTGTGGAGGTTGAAGTAGGTTTTCTCCAAAGGAATTATGAAACATCCCACTATTTCTTGAAGAAATTAAACACAACCACTTAATTCAAACGAGATTGACTCACACCCCCAATATCTGATCCCACCACATGTAAATTTTTTATAAAAAGCTCAGTAAGTTTTCCTCCACAGGAGGTGCCAAAATAAAATTTGTAGTCTAGGTAGGATCTCGGGGGTAGGAATCCAAATAACCCCTTGTTATCTGGTTCTCACATTTTCAAACATTATAAGTTGAAAAATATGGAACTTTAAAATCCTCCAGGTCAAATGTTCCTACTGTTATAACCCTAAATTGCACCATACATGCTTACCTAGCATCAGGCCATCTCATTTGACTTCTTTGCCAAGCCACTACTGAACAACTTCTTAAAAAACACTCTTTTTGAAGGCATATGCACCCTGCTCCACTACTGCATGCGTGTGTACCCTGGCTGACCCACTATAGCCCGCGTATACCTAAAAAGCACGAAAAATCGAAAGTTGCAGATGGAACACATAGTTTTGGGTAAGTTAAATAAACCATTTGACTGCCCATAATCGGTCACTCGACCAAATACCTAACCCTTTCTATCCTATAAAAGAAGGGGTAGGGGTCCCATTTGGAAGGAGGAAAATCATAGCAAAGAAATTATACCTGATTTAGTATCCCCCTTGCCCCAACCTTTTGCAACTATTGTGTGAAGAGAAGCATATACAAAAGCAGTTGGACCACAATTGAAGAGGAGCCCAGGACCAGATTCGAGGAGCAGTGGCCGATCTCACTATTGTAAGGTTACTCTTGTGAGATTAATAAAGGAAGTACTTTTCCCGTTCCGCCATATGAGATTGTCAATATTTAAATTTGATTTGATTTTGATAGAATCTATAACCCATTAGTTTATAGATCATATGCATGTGGATTTCCTTGTTTATCTTTTATGAATGCAGGTCAGCATTGGGAGGAGAGTTGTAGTCAAGGAGTGACCAAGTGTTAAAGGGATCGACATCAAACATGGAAACTAAGGTACAGTAACTTGATCTTTTTAACCTTGTATTTGCATATGAATAATGGGGTTTATGATTGGGATGTTGGTAAGAAGTAGGAGACTTTAGGTCATTTCTTCATGCATGATAAAACCCTTAATGTTAATCCGTAGGAGGGATTTCCCATGCACAACACCTACACCATCAGGCATGGAGATACTCGTGAAGGGTTGAAGGACGAGGTCCAGTTGTTATATGCGTCACCCCTTGAGTCACCCAACTCTTGGAAGGGACCCAACCCGTGATCCATTCTTTAGGCCGAAAATCTAAATGTCACACTTTGACCGAGGTACCTAGTGACCAAATTTAGGACATCTACCCAGGTGGCAATTGTGGGCTGCAATTTCACCTTGATCAGATTGTGTGTCGCTATTGGGAAATATCACTAGCTCTTTCAGGATATCCACCCTCTACCCCTCATTATAACTGATTGTTTCATCCTTCACTAGTTCCTCTTCTAGTGGCTTCATACCCCACTGTTGAGTGATCTTGGAAGGTCTAGTTCTATTTGAGAGGAAGGATGATACTTCTTTTAGGACACGAGCATTTGATTTATGTATGATTCTCATTTAATTACATGCAATTGTGAGTTATATTGTGAAGTTCCAAATTATACAAGTCTCTTGTTCATTTATTTCTCTCATCACCATTTTCACACATTCACTTTGCTAGTCAGACACCATAGGGGATCCACAGAATCCCCGTCATTCCAGATTCTTGCAGAATATCCCTCCTATTCTAGGAGGAGTTCCTAGTCTTGCCGACTCACCGGCTCAACCATATCACACCCCTGTGAGTGCCACTATTTTTGGATCATATTTTCTTGGTTCAAATTTACTTGGGTCCAATTCCCAAGGCCATCCATCCACTAGCTCTCCTTCATAAGGAGGCAGGGGGGGGGAATTCTTTTCAAGGGAGAAGTACAACCCCATAAAATCCCCCCCAAGGGTCAGGTCCACTACCTACTCACACCATGGCTGGAACTAATCCTCCACCAAATCCCCCCATGCCATATTTTTCATCTCTCAACATTCCTGATTTGAATAAACTCACAAATGATCCCATTCTACATGACCCCATATGGCCCAATATGCCTACCAAGATACCTTCAAATATTCCAAAATTTGAAGGAAAACCAGGGGAATATCCCGCCAACCATGTTATGACCTTCCACTTATGGTCCTCTTCAAACAAAATCATAGATGACTCCATCTGCTTAAGTTTATTTCAAATAACACTCACTAGTCCATCAGCCAAATGGTATGTGGTCACAAAATTAGGGTCCCATGTGACTTTTGAATCCTTGGCCAAAGCCTTTTCAAACTTTTTCCAACTACCATTTAGTCATGACACTGGTTTAGAACTTCTCTCTGAGTGCAAAAAAACCTCATCTATTCATATTTTCGACCACGTCCATGAATGGCATTGGAGACATAATTTATGTAAAGCAGAAACCACCAAAGAACAACATCTCGATTAGTTTCTAAAATCACTTGTATCTATACTTGCCAAAGATGTGGAATACACCTTCCCCCAATCCGAAGAGGAATCCATTATCAAGGATCAACATTTTGACCTCATTTATGCTCAGTCGGTTTACTTACACACAGTATTACATGATGCACCCAGACCTATACCATTTGGCCAGGACAAACCTAGAATGTCTCACGCTGTAGATGGGCTGATTGGTACCACGACACACCACAACCCATACATCCAACCACCACCTATGTATGGTGCACCTCAATATCCAAAACCATATGGAGGGCCATCTTATTACCCTCCTCCCCCTTACCAACAACCATATCCTGTTGCTCCCCCTCCACCCATGAGTCGACCCTCACCGACACCCATGATGCGATCGACTTCCCAACCAAGTTCAGGTTCCCCTTCTACTTCAGCATATAACCTAGGAAATAGTGAAAGTGATTCACCTTCCTATGTTCCCTACAGATCATTTCCACAAAACAATCCATATTTTCCATTTTTGGGTCCTCCACAATTGGTTTCTCCTCCACACGGACAAACACACGTCAGCGTTAACTTTGTTCATCCCTCTCCCGTTCAACAACTTCATACCTTTGAATAGTTGAATACAGAAAATCCGTCCCATCAATCAAAGAATGAAAAGAAGAAAGGAAAAAAAAAAAACAATAATAACTCGAGACCAGGGGGAAATAACCCCCAACAAAACCAACCTGCTAGGGGAAACCAACATCAGGGTAACCAGAACCCCCAAGGGGACAATAATAATAAATGCCAAGGGAGGAACAAAAGCAACAACCTTTGAATGAAATTCCCTTGCACTCTTTGTGATGAACATGAACATTATACTCACCATTTCCCCTAAATGGTCGACTTCAAATAGATGAAATAATCCATGAATGTGCCATGTCCTCCAATGTCGCCTTCCCCTCAGCAGGCCCCACAACAATATTTGCAACAACCACCCCCGGCCGTGATGAATACCCAATAGGAGGTACATCCTGCCCCACCCCATATGGGACAATATCAAAACCCAGGGTCCATTCACCCTGGAAATCCAACAGATCACAATATCCTCCTCACTAGTAAAGAAAAAATGCTTCTGCAAATGTGCAGTCATCAATACAGTGCACCCTCTGAATCTAATGAAACCACTTCGAAAGTATCTCTAGCTACAGTCAGAAAACCCTTAATGATTCCATTCCCTAACACTGAACCCACCATTCGTATCCCTCACATTTCATTACGACGAAATGTCAACAACCCTCATGCTAGGGAAGAACACAATTATAGTCTGGTCGATGACTTGGCACAATCTCCTATTGCCATGTCTATATTGGAGGTCCTCCAAAACTATCCAACTCAAGGGAAATCCTTGCTTTCCTCCTTGTGGGAAGTCAACCCAGTTGATACTAGAAACATCACATTTGATCTAGATAGTGGAGAACCACGTCTCCCTGCTCTGGTAGCTTTCTAGATACCAGTCAAGATTCAAAACATCATGGTTCATCGGTGTATTATTGATGAAGGTGCATCCACATGCATCATGTCCAAAATCATATGGAAGAAACTTGGCTCCCCTGATCTAGTACGATCCACCATCACTTTGATAACCTATGATGGTCTACCATCCTCCCTTGAAGGGCTCTTCCAAAATTTCCCTGTCGAACTCGGGGTAAAAACCATCCTCATAGACATTGAGGTTATCGAAGACCCACTTGATTACAATATCTTTTTGGACGTAGCTACATGTATGCCATGAAGTATGTAGCCTCTTCTATGTTTCAAATGATGATATTCCCCCACAATGGGAAAATCGTCAGCATCGACCAACTTACACATTACGAGCCTAACGACTCTGCCAACATCGATAACATCTTACCTCTTGTCCACACTAGATCATATGCCTATTCACTCATTGATACGGGTCCCATAATTTTCAAGGACCCATCCTTGTTGGGGGCATACCATGGAGTAACATCCCTCATACATCCTTCAACACAAGTGTGTGTCGTATCTTCCAATGGAACCGACACCAAAGACATCGCTCCTCCCACTGAGGCATATCCACACCTCAATGTCACACTTGAAGGAATTTTACCTCAGGGATTCCCTGAGAACCCTACTAGACCACTTATCCATAATTTCCCCCTCCCCCAGGGGAAAATATTGGTTTGAGAGACAATTCCCCAAGCCATCACTCAAATTCCCTTCTTCTACCCCCCACCGGGAGTACAAGCATTTCAGGTAGCCTCAAAGCTTAACCTTCCCAACATGGTTCTCACCATCCCTGTATGGTATGTACACCCACCCACGATGGTTCCTCAAGGATCCCTCCCTCCTCGGTCAGAGGGAATCTCGATGTAGATTCCAGTACTAGCTCCAGCCACACAACCCTCACCCCGAATTTCCATCACCACTGCCACAACTCGGGGCAGACAGAACAAGAAAGAGCCCACTGCTCCACTTCCTCCCTGAGTTTAACCTCCTTGCGCACTCTATGAAAGACAAGGACACCCCACTAATAGATGTACCTCTCTTCCTGATTTATGCAATCTGATCCATCTCCCTCGAGAAATCACATCGCTCACCACTTCTCTAAGCACATATTGTACTACAACAACATCCTCCACTACAGGCAATAAAGGGCCGCAAACCAAATTCACTTGTACCATTTGTTCAGAATATGTCCACTACACTCATCATTTCCCATCTCTACCTCAGTTTCATCATATACTAACGACAATACACCAAACCTTTCAGTAAGAGTCCTCTCCACCACCACTTTTTGGTACTCACGTCACCAACATCCATTATGTCTATACCTCAGTCCCTGAATGGATGAGATTCCCCTACACTCTTTGTGATTGACTTTCTCACTTCACCTATCGATGTCCTTTGATTGTGGCATACCGAGGTCATCATTAAAACTCTATTCAACCACATCCGACCACATCACCAAGGGTCTCTCCCTCTCTAGATAATGTAAAAATCACCTCCCCTAAACATGAGGAACTTCCCACCCCTCCATGGTTCATAGATATACTATCTGAAGATATTCCCCCAAACCTCCCAATTCTTCGGTTCATTTCCCACAGGAAATATTGCCCCCTACCATAGGCTATCACCCACGGTATCTAGACATTTCATTTGTTTCAAGCGAACCATCACAACATGGTTGCGATATCCCCTATACATCCTCACCACTTAAGGAAAATAACACCGTAACATTCACTCATGTCACCTACTCGGATCCCCTGTATTCTCACATTTTCCACTGCAATGAAGATATCCTGGAGGAACTCACTACCCTTGATTTCCCATGGAATATGCTCCATCATTGAGCACTTTTTTCCATCATTGTTGGTAGGAGATGGAATTATACCTACACATATGAGTGCGAGTATTTTTCCTTCTCCCATGCATTATTGGGCCCACCCCTAAACTTACCCTTGTACGGCCATCTGTATGACCCCTAACTCAACCCTAGAAAATGCATATTGTGCAGGAGGATGGGACCACTAACCTGACTCTCCCAACTCCTAGATTGGTCGGCTTGAACTCCTGTAATCTCCAAAACTCCTCCAAATACTCTCATCAATCCACTATAGCAGAGGGTACAAATGAGGTTTCATTATGGGCCCACCAGCAAGATATAGTCCCTTTTTCCAAACTTCCACACTCAGTTACAGGAGCCTAGAGCCTTTGTTTCTCGATCCATTTTCAACCATAGGATTAGGGTCCCACCATCTACAGAATCACATTCCCTGGGTCACCATATGAACTTGGCCCCGGGGGAGAATTTTTATCACGTCACTGTTAGGACCACATATTGCACCTTTTTGCCCATACTTTTTGCCATTATTATACCCTTGATCACCTGTATTTAGCCCCATATTATCACTTCATCTGATCACTCCAAGGTATACAATGTCCTTTCTCATTACTATATGTTTAAT
>ML776787.1:97581-127201 GCA_009831015.1 Picea engelmannii | reverse complement strand
CTCTGATTGCAAGACAGTTGTTCTTTCCCAATGCAATGTTATTTTAAAATGTAATCCAGGATTCTTAAATTGAGTTGCAATAGGGAGATTGCTTTCCTGTGATTTAATTCAGAGCTTCAGTCTACTCCAGCAAGTATAGATAGGATGATTTTCTTTACTACAACACTAAGTGCTTTTGGAATTGAGCATATATAGTGCATGGCTATCTTTGAAACAAAAGACTTCCCTGGGTTGATAATTTATGTTTCACTTGGTTGTTTGAAATTAATTAAGCAATTATAGTGACCAACAGTCACGTCCAGGTATGCATGCTCGTGTTCAAAATTATCAAATAGTTGATATATGTTTGTTATCATCATATAGTGTTCACGTCGAGTATTCGGTTTTACTTTGTTCCAGTACTTGGGAATCACAAACACCACATCCCCTTTAGGTATATGTTTGACATTGGCATGTAATCATTCCCTCTGAATATCAATTGCATCTCCCAGTCACACCCTATGGCATTCACCTTTAGGGTCCCTACATCCGGCTCTACAGTACTGTCACCTCTGTTTAATTTTGGCACTGTCATCTGGTAGCACTCTCCCCCACATGAGTTGTCCCATTCATAGTTCCCCTTGGTACTTTAACACTCATGCTTCCTTCACCCCCTAGGGATGGGAGTCCCAATAGTCTTATGCACTCCTGATAATAAGCCACATACTTCTTCTCATCATGTTGTTAGATTTCCCAATGGAATCCTAGGTTATCTCATTTTGGTTCTATTTGACTGCACCTCTGCAGTATCATTAACCCTCCATTTCATCCACAATCAGTATTCCCATCTACAAATAGTCATCCATTCATTTACCTCATACAAAAACCCACCCATGGGGACCCCAAATTCCACCAGTTCTCTATGCAACTTGAGCCCTCACAGTCCAAGCCATCTCGCACTAGGGCACCCATTTCTATATCTATACACTCATCCCAAATTGTTCTTTATTTATTTGGTAATTGTAAAAATCCTTTGTTTCTAGCATTTACTTAGCTTTTTGTCGTCACCCTTAACAACCTTCTTTTCCCAGCAACGCAACTCATGTCTCCCTTGGTTGGGGAATCCACTCTCCTTTGTTCATTCTAACATTGTTCATAAACCACGAATATCATAAAGTCCATGTACCCATGATCTCTGAGTTTTTCCACTTTGTCACACCTCTGGCACAATTTAACCCCATATCTAGTCATCCCCCTGACACTAGATACAATTTTATGGTTGTTTCCAAACATCATTCAAACATACCCCCAACCAAGGGCAGTATTGAGTCTCACCGCATCTTGACTTCGTTCATTTTCCTTATCAATTCTTGATCTTATTTTCATGGATTTCACAAAGCCCTCTTATTCCTAGAGTCGTGTCTCCCTTTCTTTCAACATCATCACAGTTTCTAGAAGGGCAACAATATATTGACTCTCATTACCTTTACAATGAGGAGTCTTGGATGACATAGAGAGAAACCTCATTGCTCTTTGATTTCGTTGAACCTCATAACATTCGAATTCAACAAAATATCATGTTATGGTGGGTCTTACTATGTGACTATTGCAGTTGTTTTATACTAGCTGAAGACCTCTGAATTTGTTAGGCCATCAATGCCTATGAGTCATCAAAACTTTTTATAAGAGTCATTGCCTCTTTTCAGAGTATGTTAAACATTCAGAATTGTCATCTACCATTATCAAACCACCTCGGAGGGTGCTACAATTATCTACATCATCATACAACTTCAGTTATTGTCTTACATTTTGAGTTACATGACATGAGCATGGGGCATGCCTGCCTCGTTTGTATATAGATTTTATTTTTTTTCTCCCTAGAGAAAGATTTGGGTCCCACGTTTTCCCCTCTCCCTCCGATAGATCACTCTTACAATTCCTCTCATCACTCTTCATTACAATGGCACTCTCAGTAGAAGAAACATTGATGTATTTCGGCTATACGTATGCTACTAACCACACACATCAAGGAGCATTTGTTATCACTGAAATTTCATCCGCAACATTTCATGCAAATGGATACAAAAATACAACAATGCCAACATCAATTAGTTCACCTACAACACCAAAATGCAGTTTCAAAAGGAAAAAACTATACAAACTGGGAAAAAATTGACATACACAAACTCACTAAATGAAGCACGTGCACAGTGCGTGGGCCAAAGAAGCTCGTAGAGCACACAATGCGCCATATACACGAATGTGTATGAGAAAATTCATTCACTCCTATGAATGACACATTTGTGGTTCTTGTTAGCCCCTGAACCACTTATGGACCAGATCCCAACTTGATTTGACCTTCAGATTTGAGTAAAATCCGAATGGGGGGTAGGTCAGGGACCAAAGGGTGCCCTAAAGGGCCCCATGTTCACACTCAGAACCAATTGAATATTTCCTTGAATAAATGCTATAAATGGAGGTCATGAGTGCACTAAGAAACCAATATATTTATAGTATTGTTATGCTACCTCAATTCTCCCTTGAGAATCCTCTTTTCTCCTAAGAGCATTCTAGCATCATTCCAATAGGCCATTCCACTCACCTCTTGAGGGAATAGGCATTGATTTTCTTCATCATTTGTCATTTTTCTTCCATTGTAAGAAGAGCTATACATTAGGGAACTCAAGAGCCCTCCCAAGGAGGAAGAGGGGACCCATAAGTCCTCATTTTTCTCTATGTTGTTTTCCAACTAATATAGTTATCCCTTGGTGCCATAATCTTGGTCCTTGGTTGATTGTTTATAATTCTAAAAGTTTCTTATGCATTCTAGTTTCTATTTCCTTAGTTGTTTTAGTTTGTTTACTTGTTTATTTCATGTGTTTGGCTTGTTTAATCAACTCACTAACCTTTGTCGTTTCTAGCAGGCCCAACTGGGCATGCAAGTGTCATTGTTTTGCTCACCCAAGTGACGAAAAAGGAACAACATGTGGCTTGGACACAATTTGTGGAAAATATTTATGAATTCTTTGACATTGACACCAACCATTTACGTCGTTTGACAAAGTTGAAACAATCTAGCACAGTGGAAGAATTTATAGATTCTTTTGAGCAATTGGATTTCCATATAGAGGGAATGTCTGATGCTTTTTTTTGAGAATGTTTTATCAATGGCCTCAAGGATGAGATTCATGTCCATGTCCTCATGGCTCGTCCTCAGAGTTGGGTGGAAGCTACTAAAATAGATAAGGAAGCACGACAGGTTGTCTCTTCTCAAACCAGAAAACCCTCCTTTATTCTTCTACCTAAACCAGTCACTCCCACTCCTTCTACTCCACCAAAGATCCATAAATTTACCAGGGAAGAAATGGATGAACGCCAACTCAAAGGCCTTTTTTATAATTGTGATGACAAATATTTTTCGAGGCATAAGTGTAAGCAACAAAATATTTTTATGGCCATCTTTGAGGATGTTTTGGAATATGATGTCGAGGCCCCTCCTATGGTTGAGTCAACTGAACCCACTAAAATGACCCCACCCTCCAACCCTCTTGAAGTTGAACCGGTCATTTACCTGACTGTTGTCACTAGATTATCTGGTCCCCAAACCCTAAAGATAATTGGTTACATTAAGCATCAGAATATCATCATCCTTTTTTACAGTGGAAGGACCCATAATTTTATTCATCACCACATTTACCAAGAAACTAATTTCTATATCTGTGCAGTCAATAATTTTCAAATCATGATTTCTAATGGTGGGTCCAAGAAATGTGGAGGGAGTTGTGAAAATGTGTGTCTCCAAATTGGTCAGTAACACATGAAATATCATATGTTTTCTATCAACATGGGTGGTTGTGACATTGTGTTGGGTGTTTAATGGATAAGGACTATGGGTCCCATTCTCATGGATTTTAATGAATTAACTATGTAATTCAACCAGGAGGGCCAACAATATAAGTTCCAAGGAATCATCGTCGGTTCCCTGGAGATCTTCAGTTCCCATCGGATGGAAACGCTCATAATAAAAGGTCACTCTGGCATTTTTTCCCAACTCCATGCCATTCACGCCACTGAGACACCCTCTGTGTCGTAGGAAGTTTGATCTATCCTCTCCAAACATCAAGTTGTTTTTTCCACTCCCCAACAAATTCCTACTTCCCGTGGTTTTCATGATCAATCCATTTCCCTTGTCTTTGGAAGAATTCCTCAAAATGTTTGTCCCTATCATCATTCATTTTCCCAAAAAAATGAAACTGAGAAAATTGTTGAATAATTTCTCACTGAAGGTGTTATCCATCCTAGTATGAGACCCTACTCTTCTCCTATGATCATGGTCCTTAATAAAGAAGGATCTTGGTGCATGTGTCTTGACTTTCGTGCCCTCAACAAATTCACCATTAAAGACAAATTTTGCATTCCTGTCATTGATGACCTCTTGGATTAATTGAGTGGTGCCCAGTTCTTTACTAAACTTGATCTTCGTTCTAGATACCACCAGACACATATGAACAAGGAAAACATTCCTAAGACTTCATTTCAAACTCATGAGGGCCACTATGATTTTTTGTTCATGCCCTTTGCCTTCTGCAATGCTCCCTCCACTTTGCAAAGCCTCGTGAATAATGTCTTATGTCCTTTTCTCCATCATTTTGTCTTAGTTTTGTTTGATGATATTGTTGGGCTTGAGATATGATCACTTTAATGATTGTTATTATGCACTTTTTCCACATGTACATATGTGTTTTTCATCTTTTGAAGGAGATTTTTGAATAATTTTATTATAAAACGGTATGATCGGCATAAGGTACATGCAATTCATGTTTAATGATTGTATTAAGTATAATTCATCATGTTTTATGATTTCCAAGACCTAATTCATGTTTTTCTGGTGTTACAGGGAAACAACGCACTACGTTTCTAGTTTTGGCACTTGATCCGACACTCATTCTGGCACTCGTTCTGGCACTCGATCTAGAACTCCTTCCAGCACCTCTTTCTACACAAAAACGCAGGGCGATTTGGCAGTTATGGTATTGGCGGCCAGTGGGGGCTGAATCAGAGACATGGTTTTTTCTCGTGCTTATCCCCTCCAGCTACTAAACTCTTGACAACTCAATTTTGGGTTGTTATGGTGGGTGATTATTGGCTCACTCTGTTTCGGCAGTTAGGGCACCATTAATGAAATTTGCCAATTTTATAAGTGGTTCGAACCTCCTGTGATTGACCACTTGGTCTGTAAACATTATAAATACCACCATGGTGGTCATATAACTATTAATAAGTAGAAGAAGTTGTGTGTTAGAGCGAAAAATGATTTTCTCTCTGTTTTTGCATTTTTCAATTGCCAGAATTGTATAAAACTGTGTTTTTGCGTTTTAATGGTGAATTCCTTTTGTTGAGATCGTGGTGTGATTTTAGGGAGTGACCACGACTTGCTGGGGGGGCTACCAGTAGTCTGGTAATTGTTCTTTGTGTTTGTTTATGTATTTCTTAGATTAATTTTTCTCTTTATTTTGTATACATGCATTTGTACTTTGTTAATTAGTTTGTTGTTATAACTTAATTTGCCTTCACTCTGGTTTGCAGGTTAGTATGATGAATTATGTTAGCATGCATTAATCGCGTAGTTAGGAATGGATCTGTAGACTCCTAGACTAACCCCATGTGTAGTTAAATACTAGATTATGTTTTTATCTAAGATTTTAGAATCAAGTTTAAAACATAGTTTTGAATAGCATAGAATAGCGTTTTAATTTGGGTTTTAATTGACAAGGATTTGATGGATGGATAGAGTTAATTCCAGTTTTTAATGATAGATTTCTTATTTTAGTTATAGATAGATCTTGCTTACTTATTTGTTAGTTTACTTTTTAAATGTCATGCTTTAATTTTTGTTTTTAGTCATTTCTTTATTGCAGTTTGAATTGCTAGAGTAGACATAGCATAGTTTGATGTTATGTAATTTCTTGCCTAGATTTAGATTGCAATTGTAGTTCTTAGTTAATGAATGAGTTTATGTATGAATTTTTCTTACATAGTATAGAAGTATAATGATGATCTCGTTATGTTGTTGATGGTTAATATATATGAAGGGTATTTAACATTGTTTTGTCATGGCTAAATTCTCATTGGATTGTTTATTCCATACGTTTCACTTTGCCATTGAGATTAGTGTTGAGCTTATACCGCTGGAATTGTCCTTTGTTTTCAAGTGCCATCGAGATATCATCCAACACCGAAGACATTCACAGAACCACTAGCATTATATTTGAATTTTCATAGGTTAAAAGATAGTTTTCCTGTTTTCGTAGATTAAAGATAGTTTCTTGCTTTCATAGGTTAGAATAAAGTTTAATTGTTGTTGCAGGATAGATAGAATTTCCTTTGATAGATTAGATAGTAGTTTGATTATTATAGATTAAGCATTAGTTGGTAGTTCTTCTTTCTTTCAATAAAATAGACTTCCTTTCATGCATTAGAAATAGTTTTTCATTGAGCATTTAGTCCACTTGCCTCTTAGATTTCCTTTCATGCATTAGAAATAGTTTTTCATTGAGCATTTAGTCCACTTGCCTCTTAGGATAGATAGTTGTTCAGTGAGAAGTTTTAATTTGATTTCTTGCAGTAGTTAGTTTCCTTTGCTTACGTGTCTTTTTCTTTAGTAGGTTAGTTAGGTACCTTTGCTTACTTGTCTTGTTCTTTAGTAGGTTAGTTAGGTGTCTTTGCTTACTTGTTTATTTTCTTTAATAGGTTAGTTAGGTGTCTTTGTTTTCTTGTTTATTTACTTGCTTTCATAGGATAGTTTCTCATTGAAAGTAGGTTGCAAGTTAAAATAGTTTGCTTTGGTTATTTGCTTATTGTTATGCTTATTGCTTATTGTTGAATTAGTTTTCTTTACATAGAGTTTTACTTCCTTCCTTAAAGAACTATCCATCAATCCTTGGCCCAAAAGTACTTAGGTTACATAGTTTCAAATTTCTTAGTAGGGTTTGCTCATTAGATAGCTTTGCTTGAGTAGATTAGCCTTAGATAGCTACCTTCCTTAATTAGACTATGTTGAAACAAGGTATTAATTTTTATCTCTAACCAAAGACTTCGTTTTCTTCCTAGTATGGAGCCGCCCTAATATTAAAAGAAAAAAAAAGGGGGACAAAATGAAACCTTTCTCGATTCGGAGTTCGACGTTTCGTAAAGCAGTCAATAAAGTTCACAACTCCAAAGTCCCGGCACCGATTTTCCGAAAGGGGTTTTAATTTTGTTTAAAAATATATATATATATATATATATAAAAAAGGGAAACGAATGTTATAAATCCAAATGTGCTTATTCGCAAAGTACCTTTAAGTGTGATTAATTAAACCCTTACTCATGATCAATGAATCTTAAATCTTTCAGAGTTTCGGGTTTCCCAGTAACAAAGTGCTCTTGAAATATAGGTTTGCGAATTCTCGATTCCCAATTTCCGAAAGTCTTAATCATGACTAATCTTGACTAATCAAGTTTTTAATATAGATGATTAACTTCCATTTTAAGCTATTCACTTTTCACATTCGGGGGTTGCATATGAGATATCTCTTGGGTATGTGATCCCTGAAACTCCGAATTGCGAAATCATAAACTCTAAAACAAAGTATTAAACTTGAACTAAGTCATTTTAAAGCATGATTAGTAATCACTAAACTTCTTTTGAGCTTCGAGATTCGACATTTTAAGAAACAGTCATTTCGAAACTCCAAGTTGAAAACACCGATATATGATAATATCTGTAATAGGACGAATTAATATTTTTAAGTTTAAATGCATATCTTTGATCTCATCTTCCTCATTTAGAACATTAAAGTCCTACTACCCATATTAGTACGTCCATTAAAGGATGAGTTAAAAGAACTACAACTCTTCATTTCCAATTTTATTCTTATCTTTTACAATCACGGGTGAGTTGTATTCATCCAGGCTTATAGATTTTCTCGTTTGCAAATAGGTTTTCAATCTAGTGTGAACATTATGGAACCTAAGAGGGTACTTAATAAAGTTGAGGGAACTACTGAAAGCACAGGTATAGAATGAGATGTCGTAGCTGATACCACACCCCATGCTATTGATTCTATCAAATCTTGGAGGCAAATCTTTGAGAATCTAGATTATGAAATTAAGAACTTCCTGCATGATTATGAGAACAAACTCTGGGACATAGCGGATTCTGAACTTCACAAAATAGCAGCACGCCCACAGCTCATGCCATATAATGAAATGATATATTGGTCCTTAGAGAGAGAAGACATGAAGACAAGGAGCATACTGGACATCCATGGGGTCGTCATCGGTTCCTTCAGGCCGGAACATATACAAGTAATGTACATGCTATCCCCTAATCCTAAGTATATTTATAATGCTGAATTCATAGCTGAATTCGAAAGAAAGGAATGCACAGAGGCAGATCAAACATACCCTGATATAATTAGAGACTAGTGGGGAGTGCCAGCGAAGTTGGGCCGATACTCACGGGAAATATGCCACAGACTCACTAAATGAATACATGGTCTATGTAGCCATGATGCTTTCCAGAATCTTCAGAAACAAAATCCCCACTCATTTCCATGCTACATGGGTGCCTCTTATTCATGAAGCAGCTGAAGGTTTTAGTTTCAACTGGCATAAAATCCTATCAGAAAATTTATCTAAGGAGGTAACAGAGTACCAAACCACAAAATCCAATGGCCAACTAGTGGCCTTCTATATGTTCACCTACATCATGGACGTCATATGCTTCATGACCCCTTTCCCTCTGATGAATTGGAGTTGGAATTCAACCTCCAATAAACCCATTCATGAATATTATTCTAAGTTGTGGGAAGAAAATGCTAAGGATTCCTTCTATGAAATATGCCACTTCGTGGTGATTCCGGTGCACCAGATGTTGTATGGCTACGAGCCTCCTCATATTTCTGAGTCATTCATGGAAAGTCTCAAGGTCATCGTTCATTGGTTTATAGAAGAAAAGTTTTCCTACATTAGGGTTTTCAGATGTTCAATCCGTCCCCACGAACTACCAAAATCCCTCCCTAATAGATTGGTATACAGGGAGGTGGCTCATCAGATAGTAACAGGTGGCATCTGGAATGAACTAAAAATGGCCCAAAAGAGATTCTAGCCTATTTTCCCTGTGCAGATTGGGAAATATTCCCTACTCAATCTAGGGCATTCCAAGGTTGAGGAAGCCACATTAGGAGAGATTAAGTTGCTAAATCTTGATCACAAGAAATATGATCCCTGTAAAATTGTGGGTAATCACCAAGTCAACTGCAATCTGAAAGCATGTGAACATGAACAATCCCCTTGTGATGACATGTTCAGAGGAGTTATAAGTTATGATGAAGTGTTGGCCAGGTTTCAATCTTTGTCACCTGACTTGCAAAATAATTTTATGAAATTCCAGAAACATCGGAGAAGTGGTTTACCCAGGGTATTACTAGGAGAATCATCAAATCAACCTCCAGAACAAGGAAGCGTACCCCCAGGTTTTGGATCGGGAGGGCAGGCTAAATAAAGTACAAAGAGAATTCCATAAGAGACTGAAGAGTCTCCACAAAAAATAGAAGGAAAAAAGGCAGAGAACTTAGGAATGGAAAAAGGGTCTCAGGCACCCCCAGTGTCTGATAAACCAGATTTCCCTTCATCATCTGCAATTCATGGTAATACCCCCAAAGCAACAGAGGAGGTAAGATATACAAAACTAGGTTCTCCCATTGCCTCTTTGAATCCATTACAATCCACTTTCGGTTTCCCCCAAATGGGAACCCTATATGTTAGTGACCTTAAGCCCATCTCCAGAGAAGAGATTCCTCCATCTAATTATTTTTTCAATAAGAAGAGAAAGGAAGTGTTGAAGAAAGAAATGAATCAAAGGGAAAATGCAATGGTAAAGAGGCACAAAATCATAATAGACAGGCATAATTTAGAGGAAGAAGATTTTGCCACAGAATTAGTTGGTTTTATGGGAGCGTTAGCCACATCTAACCAGTTCACTATTGAAAATATGAAAGCACATCTGAGACAGAGAAACCTCATGATCGCTAAACTACAAGGCCAATTAAAGGAGAATGAAAAAAATATTTAAGAAGGTATAAATAAAGTTTTTCACCAGGCCAGAGCTAGGGGTAAGCGAGAAATTCAATCCCTAAAAACAAGCCTCAGCAAGATGGAAGAGAGAGTGCAGACAAGTCAAACGCAAGAAGAAATCATAAATCAATTACAAACAAAATTAAAGGCAATTGAAGATCTAGTCATAGATCTGAAAGTTTTCCACGCCCAGTTACTGGAAGTGCATGTAGAGCTAGAAGTTGAACAACATAAGTTGATTTCCAAGATAGATATCCTCCAGAATTACTTCCATGAAGCAAGCAATTCTTTTGATAACATCATCATGAAGGAAAAAGAAGCTAAAGCAACAAGGGTCACTCTTCAAAGGGCAATCATATGTTCAACGAACAAAGAGACACCCAAAACTACAAAATTATTAGCCACAGAGAAAATCAGAGGTGACATTATGCTTAAAGTATGGGAAGCCAACATAATGGAAAGAAAAAGAGTAGTTAAAGAAATCAAAGACGACTGTGAAGAGGTTTTTGATCTCTTAGACAAAGGGTCATTAAACATTGGGAAGGACAATTGCATAGGGCTTCTAGGGCAGATAAATATTGTGAGACACCAATTAAAGTTTAAAGAAGATCTAAGTGAGATCCAGATGGAGATTTCATAGCTAAAATAAATGGATGTCACCTTAATCAATAGGTTGTTGATTCGACCCAACTTAAAATTGCAGTCAATAAAGTTTGCAGATAAGAGAGTTAAAGACTATTTCCCAAAGATACAGAGAAAGGTATATCTATTTGAAGCAAAGGAGTTCCCAAAGCCTCCCAAAACGTCTTCACCTTTCCTCAACAAATGCATCGAATGTGTCAGAGAAAAAGAAGGAGAGTCTTCAACATAGCAATAAAGTACCAGTTTGAAAAGTGTAGCTATGAAAATAAAATAAAGATAAAGAAAATCTTGTAAAACAATTTTCAGCTTATTAACGATAAATAACTAGTTCCTAGAAATTAGAAGATTCCCCAACCACCAAGGATTGGAAATTTTGTATAAATGTAAATTTTTGGAACTAAGAATGGGATTTTTTATGGCCATTGTACGAGTGAAACTTTTTACAGTGATAAATAAAAATGCAAAATGGAGATTCCAGATCTTGTCAATCCTGAGATATGTGTTCCCTTTGCTTTTGCTCATAGTATTTTTTTTTATGTGTATCTTTGATGAAATTTTAAACAATAATTTAGCATAATATTTACTATTGGTTCGAGTCGTTGGGTTATCTAATCATTTACAGTTTTTCCTCTGTATCTGCTGTCAGTAGTTTCAAGACCTTTAGATTATTTAGGTTGCAATGGTTTGTGTTTCATTAGAGTCCTCTTGTCTTTCATCTTTCCTCATTGCAAAGTAAGATTATTCCATAATCGATGCCTCATTTTTGGTAAACGATTTTTTGTTTTTCATTCGTCAATATCAAGTCTTTAAAATCTAACTCAGGAACAGGAAATGGCCTCTGATCTGTTGAATATTAATCTATTTTTGAATTTTCTTCTCTTATAATCAAAATCAGAAAGAAACACACTTTATTGAATAAAGTTTTAGACCTTCTTCCAACCATTATCCCTCATGATTGTGCCCGTCTTAAGACAACCTAATGTAGAACCCGATCTTTTTGATCAGATTAGCATTGCCCTAAATTTATTTAACACTATATTGCAAACAACTAACACTCGAGTCAAATTAGAACGTTCATGGACAACCATTGAACGGGACATAAGCATCCAAGAAAACTGGGAAGCTCAACATAGACAGTTAAGGAACCAACCATAGTGGTTATCCTTCAAAGACGACTTTGTCTACCTTAACTTTATTTAATCGTATCAGATTCTTTGATGGTATACTTTATATCCTTAAAGTATAAACTCACGAACAACATATTTTTGGTGTCGTTGCCGGGGAGTGAAGAAACGAATCTTTTCCATGGCAAGAACGACATTGACATTTTCTTTCTTTGATAGTGAAAAAATATCAAAATGTTTTTAAGGCTACCTTCATATTTCACTTGGTGACTCCATGATAAATAAGCTGGCTTTGAGCCGAAATAATACCAGGAAGAACCCGGATGATAAACAAACTTCGCCAGTTTCTGATCCAGAAAATATTTTAAAATCACGAAGATCCCTTAGAAAAATTGTTTCACCGACACATACCATCTGTCAACCTAATTCTACACAGTCAAACATTAGGGGAATACTTGAGCGATATGTCTTGCTCCCCCTTTCAATCGATACGTTCTCTTTTCCCGAAGTGCACACTCCTACTACCAAGCACTCTGACGAATGCCCTGTGTATCCTGATTTAACCCCTGCTGATTCTCCGATATATTCATCTTATGAGTCTAGAGAAACAAGTTATTTTCCTCTTGGGCCTTCTTTCTCTAGTTTCATGTGCCTTGATGATCAGTTCCCCACAACCTTTGTGTCACATTCAAGAACAACCCAAAATCTACTAAACTTCCATGAGCTTTCTCCTCATACACTCCGAGTTTCAACCTCAAATCCATCAATGGCTGCACACGGAGGTGCGGGAGCTGGAGGTAGTGTTGTAGGTGGTGCCGCAGGAGGAGCAGCAGGAAAACAAGTACCACTCCCTGGAATATTTTCTAATGTGGATGCCAGTTATGCCCCTCTTGTCCTCCTGGTTCCCTTACACGACCTTCCAGAAAATTACATGAAAATTATTCCCAAATTCACAAGGAAAGGAGATTTAACTGCACAAGAACACATCAATTTCTTTGACCAATTTTTTGACATCCTCGGAATTGAGCACGAAGATGTCTACTCTAGACTCCTCATTCATACTTTCGAAGGACAGGTGGGGACATGGTTCCAAGCCCTGGCAGCGGGATCTATAAGGTCTTACGAAGAACTTGAAAATGCTTTTATGAGATAATGGGGAGAAAGGAGAGACCACCTCTATTACCTAACTGAATTTGGGTCTCTCAGAAAGAAAAGCTCAGAATTAGTTCTTGAGTTCACTCAAAGGTTTAACAAGTTGTATAATAAAATCCCGGTCAAGGTCAAACCTTCTCAACCCACAGCGAAAGTAACTTTCGCTGGAGCGTTTGACCCCAATTTCGCTCTATTATTAAGAGAAAGGAGATCAATAGATCTCACCAAGATGCAAGATGATGACCTATAAATTGAATCGAACATGACGACATCAGGAAAACTAAAAGCCAAAGTAGAAACCAGGAACAAAGAAAATAAAAAATTCAAAGAACAAGGTGGATCCTCTGGACCGGGGAAATCCTCGGGAGATAAAATAGACGAGATGGAAAGGATAATTAGGGAGTTGTCAAATAAGATCTCAAAAATGGAACTCGATAAATCAAAAAAGGATCATTTTCCTAGGAAATATTTCAGAAGGAATCTGGATCCTCAAGCCCCAAAAAAACTAATTAAGAATGACGATAAAAAAATCCCAACCCCCTTCAAGGGTGAAAACTTCATTGGAGGGGAAGACCTAGAAGATTTTGAAGAGTTAGACGAGGATATAAACAATCTTGGTGACGATAGTCTACAACCCTATTTATCAAGACAAGATTATGAAAAATCCTTAAATAAACAAAATAGATCAGAAGACAATGTAAGCAAAAACACTTCTGAATATTTGACCTATCAGGGTATTGCAAATGACATAATAGCTTAACTTCACTAGAAATACAATTTAAGACCTAGAAACAAGAGTCTTCCATCCACCCCAAAAAAAGGATCCTGCCGAGGGGCAAAGCTGACGAAGCGGCCCCAAACATTGTTGAGAAGCAAACTGTGAAAACCAACACCGCTGACACACAACCTGTCAGGCCAAAGTCGGTAGGAACACCCACCATGAAAACACAGGTACCTGGAAGTGAAACCAAATCCACACCACAAAATAAAGTTGAAAAGAAGGGAATGGAATCCCAAAACATAGAAAGCGATAGAGCCATGGGAAATTTTAGTCTGGAAAGTGAAATAAACAAAATCAAGATTCCTATACCTCCGGTCGAACTGGAAAAAAACCCCATATACAAAAAACAAATTGCCAAGATGATTAGTTTTTCATAAAATGAAATCCAAGCCAATGTCATTAACTTAGAATATGACAAGCCAAACATAGTTTTCGGTCCACATTTCAAAAGCGCAAAAGAAATTGTCACCCCCTTCTATATCACATTAACCTTGTTGGACCACCTAATCCATAACTGCATGCTAGATTCTGGAGCATCCCACAATGTAATGCCTAAATCCATTATGGATAAATTGGGTCTCAAAATCACTAGGCCTTATGGAGATTTATATTCATTTGATTCAAGAAAAGTTAAATGTATAGGCATGATTAAAGACTTGGTAGTAAATATGGCACAAATACCTGCAAAAATCATTCTAATGGACGTAGTGGTTGCCAATATCCCTCTGAAATATGGTATGTTGTTATCCAGGTCCTGGGGCTCCAAGCTTGGAGGATCTCTCCAACTTGACATGATGTATGTTATGATTCCAGTTTTTGGAGGACAATTCACGTGCCTATACAGAGAAACCAGGTTGGCATTCACGATGAGTGATCCACACAACCCGAATAACTACCTTGTATATATTGTCGATCAATATTTAGGTAATTGTACTTTATCCATTGATAATGATATTGATGTATGTAGAGATGAAAGTTGTACAGAAGAGAAAACAGAAAAAGAAAAAATTAAAAAGGATGTATATAGCACTAGTGTGTGGAAAATGTTTTTTTACGGCACTTCATCCTACTTTGGAGCTGGAGTTGGGGCACTCCTTATGGATCCTGATAATCAATTCATAATCCCCTTTTCCTATAGGCTACAATGGAATGTGGACCACACTAATAATGTATGAGAGTATGAAGCCTTAGTGTTAGGGTTAGAGGCCGCTAGGAGAATGAAAATAAAAAAACTCAAAGTCTTTGGTAGCGCCGAGCTAATCATGAAATAGGTAAATCGATAGTACCAAGATAAACATCCTAGGTTGAGGTCTTACAAGAATTGCGTCTGGGATCTGATCGAAAATTTCTTCTCCTCTATCAAGTTTCACTACATTCCAAGAACTGAAAACCAACAAGTTTATGCCTTAGCCAAAGAAGCCTCAACATTCACACCCCCCATTTCTTTTAAACTGAAGTACCATATACAAATGAGACACGGGCCTTCCATACCAAATAACATATAGAATTGGCAAGTTTTTGAGGACGATGAATAGCTTCACAAATTTTTAGAATTAATAGATGAGTTTACTAAAATGCATGTCGACCAAGAAAACCAAAATGATCCTATTTGGATCATGTAGGAAGGGGAGGACCCCCAGGAATTCCATGATAAAATCACTAACCACCGAATGCTTGTTCTAAAAAACAACCAGATCCCCAAGGCTCTAATTCCCTTAGAAAGGTTATTTAATCAAGATGACATCCCTTTAAGATCCACTTTACAACCTTAGCCAGAGGAGGTTGAGGACTGCGATGTAGGTACAAAAGAAAATCCTCGGCTGGTGAAGCTATCCAAGTATTTGTCCCCATAAATCAAAATCAGGTATGCAAAATTGATCAAACAATACAAGGACGTTTTTGCTTGGTCCTATGACGAATTGTGATTTGTGAACTTATGACACTGTTGTGGTGGGAAATCCCCCTATGGACTAGCATTTAGGGTTATATTATGCATGCAGATAAGAATGAAAGAATCCTATTTTCTACCATCGTCCCAGACATAATCCCCATTTCTTTCAAGCAAATACATGGTTAAACGAACATACCTTGTTCCAGACGTTCGATGTCGATCCTTATTCACGCTTGATTGCTTGCTAGCAGCTATCCTCCCAAGACTAAACTGCATACAAAACAAGCAACAAAATCTACATGCATTTGTTCTATAGATTAATGGGTTAGAGATTCAAACAGATATTCACTAAACTATGAAGAACTCATAGAGTGGGATGGGAAAATCATTTTTTTATTATTAACTTTAATGAATCAACTTACAATGTCGAGACCGACCACTACTCTGCGAACCTGATTTTGGGCTCCTCTTCAAATGTCCTCCAACTTCTTTTCTTTGTATCTCTCTTTGCACAAGGATGGCTAAAGGGTTGGGACAATGGAAATGTGCAATTGGGTAGAGTTTCTTTACTCTTATTTTTCTCTTCCAAATAGGACCCCTAACCCTTCTTTTATAGGCTAGAAGAAGCTAGGTATTTGGATGAACCGTTGGCCATGAATGGCTGGAAGATTCAGTTAACTCACCCAAAGTTGTGTGTTCCATCGACAACTTTCCTTTTTTCATTCTTTTGTAGGTACACACGAGCTGTTTTATGTTAGCTAGTGTGTACACGCATGTAGTAATGGAGTTGGGCACGTGGGCCCTTATAAAAGAGGTTCTTTAAAGAGTTGTTCACTAGTGCTTTGGAAAAAAAGGGATCTGAGATGGATTGATGCTAGGTAAGCATGTATGGTGCAAATTAGGGTTATAATAGATGCCCCCTAATGTGTGAGGTCAGAAGAGCATATGATGGCTGAAATACATAACCAATCTTTACTAATGTGCCAAACAAGTGAGCCCAGGGACCAGGAACCGAGAGGCGTCATCTGCAAAATAACAAATGTCTCACCGAGGTGGGCCTACCCATGCTCGAGATAAAATAGAATCATGGCTACCAATCAAATACACTGTAGATCCATGTCAAATAACTATATAAA
The DNA here is from genome assembly GCA_009831015.1 of Picea engelmannii. NCBI lineage: Eukaryota > Viridiplantae > Streptophyta > Pinopsida > Pinales > Pinaceae > Picea > Picea engelmannii. The sequence goes on along the minus strand of ML776787.1, from coordinate 110,377 downwards.
GTGTAGCCATGAACAATACACAGTGGAGCTGCATCTCAAAATCAAAAAGATATACATATAGAGTATCCATTTTCTAGAAGTTGATATGGCCTGATGGCTGGAGATGAGGTCTTCAGAGCTCGAGAAACAGCTTCAAAAGCTTTAAAACTCAAGGTAGGAGTGTAATATGAGTGTACGAATTCACTACCCAGAGGTCTTTGATGGCTCATTGGTCATGGACTAGAGAATATTGATGATCAGACTGAAGGCTTCATTGATTTCGAACAAAGACTTGATTGGACATTCAGGATGGTCGGGTATGAGGGAAAGAGACAAATTGCAGAGGGGCTGACTCAGGCTTGGTAGAAAATTCCCTTGGACAATAGCACGACAAATGATGAGACTTACGCAACATGACATTAATCATAAGTTTACGAACCAGGAGGCCACGCAAACTCTCCATATGTTTGGAAGAATAACCAAATGGAGGAGGACACAACTATATGTAGATAGAACAACTTCATAAGGTCGTATTACATCCCATAGTTTGACGAAAAAACAGACAGATGTGCTTTATCCAAGGGCGACTCATTATGCTACCAATAAAGAAAATACTTTTCCCTTCCTCTTTTTGGGGTATATTTGATTTTTTGTCTTTTTCAATAATTTTGGAAAAAGAATAAAAGAATGTTACGTTACAATGGAGGAACGAGTTTTACAAACATACAAGTTCAAGGTGCAAGGACAAGACTGATGTTCAGAATAATGATACTCAGGAAAAATCCTTTGGGGGCCAAGGGTGTTAAGATGCAGAAGCAAAGTGCTACAAGGCTGGTGTATAAGGTATGCAAACGCGGTTAACAAAACACACAATGGTAACATCCTTCGATGTAAGTTTAACGAGCCTAGAGAAGGTAAGATCTGTGGTTTTTCATATTTAGAGAGTCTGAAAAAACATAAAAGGAGACTCCATTGAGGTACCTTTTTTGAAGATAATGTAGTTGGTTCGAAAAAGGGGTAAACTAGCACCGACAAGACATTTAGTCAAAATCATTTTAACGAGTGTGAGAAAGACAAGATCACTCAGTGATTTTTTTCATTTTTAAGGAGTCTGAAAAAAGATTAACTATGGACTCCGTTAGGAATGTTCTTCTAGACCAGTTTAACGAGTGTGAAAGAATAAGGTCACTCGACAATCTTTTCAATTTTAGGGAGTCTGAAAAGAGCTTAACTATGGACTCTGTGGGGGTTCCTTTTTCGTAAATTTAGTCCCTCAGGCCCGAAAAAGGGGTAAAATGATACTTAAGAGTACTCTTCTAAAGAACTGAAGTTCCATAGAGTACACCTTTGTTCGTATAGTTGACCATCCGGACTGAAAAAGGGGTAAACCACTACCGGACAGACGTGACCTCAAATTTCAGTTTTAACGAGCGTGAAAGACCACAAGATCGCTCTGAAATCTTTTCATGTTTAGAGGTTCTGAAAAGGGATTAAAAGAAGACCTGTAGTGGTTAATTTTCTCATTTAATCTGGATGAGATCGAAAAGCATAAATGCAGTCTCTTCGGATGTTGCTTTTAGATCTCAAAGAGAGCTTTAAAAACAACAAAGTTAGCTCATGATCGACACTTTGTGGGTCGATGTTGGGTATCTCCTCGAGGGAGCAGTATGCTCCGACGAAAACATTTTCTACGACACCAGGGATTCTGGAGAAATTTATAGGTACCATTTCAGTGATACTTGCCATATTACCCTTGGCATAAACAACACCAGTAGTCTAAGGATTGATAGGATGAGACCTATATCTAGTCATAGTCAAAGTGAATTCCCCTGCTTCGATTCCGCTTAACTCTGGGAGGAAGTATGATCTATGATGAAGACCATCCCAGGGTTTGTCCAGACTAGTCATTGCTTCAATTACTACTTTGTCAGAGGGAAAGACTAAGTCTAACGAATCGGTGTTAGAGAGAGAACCTTGAGCCCAAATAGGCTCTAGAAGTGGATCGAACTCTTGTGCAGTAGTTGGATCTGGGTTGGCTGAAGCTTGCTGGACTAAAGAGTATGCTACTTCAGCTACGAACAAGGGAATGGACATGCCCAGATTCCCTGTCCCCTCCATCGTGACCGATGGGGAAGGAAGTATTCTCGAATCATCGAAGTAAGTCATGCGAAACGACGAAACTTGAAAAATCTCAACCTTATGGTGATTGGATATAAACTTGATATCACCTTGAGGGGGCGGGTAATCAAAGGTACCCATCAAGGATGGGCACAAACCAACCCCTACGTTGACTATGCTTGGTTGAGGATTATCAATCATCGGGACCGTGGATGCCCCCAATGAAGGGTCAGGTCAGGAGAAAGACAATTGATCGATGGTCACAATCTGGCCCTCGTGTGGAAACAACAAGACCCAAAAAACTATAGCAACCACAACTTGCATGGCATAAGTGAAACTCCTCCCTAACAAGAGGTTATAGTCGAGGGGCACGTCGACTACTTCTACCTTGACACACATGGTCTTCCCTCCTAAATGCATGGGGAAAGAGGGAATGATACCATGTGGTTGGAACGAACGATCATCGAAAGAAGTGAGTAGAGTAGGTGACGGAGACAAAATGGGTTGGCCAATGGCCTTCCAACATGCCAATGACATAACACATGTCGAGGCTCCCTCGTCAACCACTGTGCGGAAGATATTCCGAGTAAATTTTTTTGTGGGATAAGCCACTACTATCTTAAACACTACATGGTAAGGCAGAGAAGGTTTTAGGTCGGTTGTATCCAACTTTGGAGGACCTCCAAAGTGAACATCGCACAAGGGGTTTGTGATAAATATTCCACCACAGAATAGTTCTGGGTGGCCCTTGCGTTTGGGTTGTGAGAATCTTTTTTGAACACACCTTTGGGGATGTGTGTCATTGTTTCTCCCAACGTCTTCTCAATCTATAGAGGAAGAGATGGGAGTTTGGCTTCTTTTCCCTTCTCAAAAGTTCTTGGTTTACTATAGTCATGCGCTCAAGTCGATATAAAAGCATCACCCTTCATCATATATACATTTGTGGATGCGGGGTTGTTCGAAGACGGAGAGGGTCATTGGCTGCCCCCTTTCATGCTTGCAGAGGCTTGGGTTAGATTTTTCCCATGTTGAAATGGATTGGTTAACATAGCAAGTTGTTATTGTGTCACAATATTTTGGGCTTCTGTAAGCTGAGAACATAGATGGGTTGGGTGGTCTTCTGCACATAAGTTGCATGGATACCTCGCCTTTCATTTTTTCGTGTTGTCCCGACTCCCCGCTAGCATTATTGGTAGGTTTTTTATCCCCCTTAACCTTCTTTCATTGTTTTTTCTTTCCTTCAGGCTGCTGGGTAGCCTTTGGATTAGCTGATTGCACTGTGTGTACATCCAACATTTTGGTAGGGGGAGTAGCCAAAGAATTAGTTTGGTTGGCCGCTGTGTGTTGTATGGACAACTGCTGCAACTGCTTCATCAATTGCTCACCAGGCTTTGTTTGTGCTGAACCAAAAATACCATCAGCATGTGGTCCAACTCTTTGTTTGGTTTTATCAAGTATTGAGTGTGGCGCATCTGACAAGATCTCGTATAATAAACCGGACTAAGAATATGTTATCTCAAGTTGTTGAGCTCTCATGATGGCGTCTTCTTTGGAAAATACTATCGAAATCATGATGTCTTTGGACAACTGTGGGACCAAAGACTTAAGGAACCACTTGAGCAGGAATGCTGGTGGGACTGGTACCTTAATTAAACTCTTTCAGCATCTCCATTCTCAGATGTGATCAGAGATATGGTCCACTTTTGTTTGTGAGAAATTGGCCAGCAATTTGGTGCCATCGTCGTATCTCACAGGTAACTGGAAATGGTTTAGGAAGGCCATTGCCAATTCACCGAAGGAAGAGTATCTTGAGTGGTCGAGCTCAATGTACCATTTTGTGGCACTCCCAATAAGAGTACGTTGAAACAATCGCAACTGTACAGAGTCATCTTTCAACAAGTTATATAAGCACCAAAGGTGGAAGGTAGTCACATGATTTCCTGGATCTTCGTTAGGCTTGGCTTCGAACTTTGGGATGTCTAAAGGAAAATTTGTTGGCATAGGAGGTCAACGCAGATCGTGACAGATAGGGTCATTCAACAACCTTGTCAAGTCTTGCAAATGAAAGGTTTTCAGGAAGGGTAGTTTGGGTTGTTGGTGATAACCTGGTAAAAAGGGGCCTGGAGTTTGGCTGGCACCAGGTTGTCAGGAAAAGTTTGGTTGTTGGCCTGGGTTCTGGTAAAATCCATGGCCATGGCTAGCATATGGATTTTGCGTGTGAGGAGACATCATCGACTTATTTCCAAAATAGGACATAGATGGTTGGGCATGCATTACTTTCAAAGGACTTTGGGAAGGATTGCCCCATGTTGGTCTTGTGGGGATAGGCATAGTGCTTTGTCTGGGGTTCCATTGATTGTGAAAAAAATTACCCCAGATCACCATTCCTGATGAGGGAATGGATCATTGCCAAGAATTCCAAGGCCCTAATGTGGAAGAAGTTCTTAGGTGTGCCCCTTGTGCAGGAATAATACCCTACATAGGAATAGGTTGTCTGAAACCAGGGTTGCCCCCAGTTAGGAAAGTAGCTGATGAGAAGGCGTTGTTACCAAACACACTGAACAAAGAAAATGGTGTCGAACCTACTAGCATATTATGTGAAGGTGGTCCTTGACTCCCTGCTCCAAATAAACTATGGTGTGTAGGTGGCTCAATGGATTGTTGATGCGTGCCACCGAGTGAAGAGGACAAAGGAGGTATATGACCTCCCTCCTAAGGGAAAGCATTAAAAGGAGCAGGAGTGCCCCCCATGTGTCCTTACAGAGGAGCGTTAGATCTCCCTGCCCCCAGATCTGAAGTTTGTGAAGTGGAGTAGGAAAGTACAAGACTTGTACCTGAACTAGGCATCCCGTATGAGAACAGAGGGCCTTTCGCACTTGGTGTGAAAGGGGTTTTGGTCGCCACCATAGATGGGATCGGACCATTGTGCGATGTAGAGGTGATCAAGACCATGGTGGCTCGGACCATTAACGGTGGGTTAGGAGGTGGAAACTCTACTGTGGTGACAACCATAGTGGGAATTGAAGAATTCCCAGAAGGAGTAATAGCATTTGTTTCCATTGCTGCATGCGACACTGTCTAGCACTCATAAGGATGAATTGGTACAATGGTGGGAGCCAAAATATCAGTGGTGGAGGTTTCAACCATACCAAAATCTTTTTCTCCAAGGTCTAAAATAGTTGATTCCTCTGGATGTTGGTTAGGCACAATTTCTTGTGACCTGGTCGCTTCAAAAGACCCTTGTTGGTCTAGTTTTCGCCTTAGTGGTGGCGAGGGTGGCTCCAGTGTAACCGGAGGCAGGCCAAGAAGCCTTCGTGACTGGCGGAGCTCGTGATCCTCCACTGTGTGAGAATATCAAAGACACTCTAGGGAATTCTAGTCGTTCAAAAACAACACACACTAAAAAAGTTCCTATAAGATAAGACAAGCAAACACTAAATTAATTGGAAGAACAATTACAACAACGAACATTAGAGAAACTTACCGCTGCAAGTGAAACTCAAAAATAGAATCACCCTCCGAGTATACTTTTCAAAGCATGGCCCGATGTTTTTCCTAGGTCACCCTTTGTATGTCCCTAAAAAAGATAGGCAACTAGGTTGCCAGCGCGCGAACAGTCGCTAGGCGGGTACAGTCGAAAGTCGGGTAGACCACAATGAGCAGGGTATCAAGCCCAAACCTGTCAAGGGTATCGAGAGCAAGTGGTCTGGAAGACAATTGAGGACCTCGAACGGATTCGAGACCCACGAAGCTCCGTGGCAAATGCAATCGACAGAATCCCAATACAAGCCCTCTATATGTGTTCTCCACTACGATTGGTCCAGCTTTGGAGGAGTTATCTCTGCTATATTTCTGCACACGACCTTGTGTTTATACCCTATGTTAGAGGGGGGTATCACATAACTTTCATGATACTGGACTTGGACACTCCCTAACTCAGACTCCAATGTTTGATTTTAATGGCCTTGAAGAGTTTCATCTCCAACCTAATCCAAGGCCCTAATCCTGAACTAGTTGGTTAACCCTACAAATATAAAAGTCTAATGAATTTTAGATTTAGTGTTAATTTTATGGCTTATCTTATGTCAAGTGGTATGAAAGTGAAACTAGTGATGTTTGAAAGACGAAAGTAAAAATGAACAGAAAGATGGAAACAAAAACCTTCACTTAATGCAAATTTTCAACAACTTTTCAAATTTTTTTTTTTGTAACTTTTCTAAGATCTTTTGAATCAACAAACTTAAAGAAGAATTTCACTCGACTACGAGCTACTTATGATCTAATAAAACTGTCAAGAACTTATGAAAGAAAAGACGTTTCTCTGGTTACTAATGCAAAACAACACTTTTCAACCAAACAGAGAAATGAAAGATTTTTTTTTTATTTGAATGCTTACAAAGAAAAAAGGAAAAATATCAACAAGTCAAAAACCAAGAAAAACTTCTGGCCTAATCGCAAATCGCAAAGAATCACTTCAAGAAATCACACACTAGCAACTTAAAAAAGGACTCTCACACTTGTCTAAAAACCCTAAAGAAAATTTTAATGAAAAACTTTTAAATGAAAAAAGAAAGCTATGGCTAAGATCAAACCTAAGCTACTGAATGCTAGGACAAAGATTCAAAAACCTGATAGGTATAACTCTTGTCAAGGGAAAAGATGACTGCTTCACCCTCAACAAAAACTATCCTTCACAAACACACTCCTGACAATTCAACAACAAGCATGTGCACACGAGCTATGTAGAGACAGAGGGCATGTACATGCATGTTGGCCTTATACAGGCCGCATGTATCTCTAAAACTTTGAAACAAATAAAAATAAACAATCCAAACCAGGAAGAGACCACTCATACTGAGAACCAGGATCTCTTGAAGGCTTAGACACTTTCTTTAACAGAAAAAAGAAAAACAATGTAAGGAAAAATTCGTAAAACAAACCAATCTGAGATGAACACTAAGCCATAGACTGCAAACAACCAAGACTAGAAAGAGTTCCAGAAAACCCCTGAGAATGACTGATTCTGACAGGGAAGAGGATGACTTTCTCAATTTTTTTTTGGAATCATACACGCTACTGTTACTTCTTCAGCTAGCGTTTACACGTGGGCTATAAGAAAGTAGGGCACGGGTACATGCGTCCATACCTTATGCAGGCTGTGTGTATTTCTGTGGGTCTCGAAAAAACACAGTCAGGCAAAGAAACAAAGATAGCTGGTATGGAAGACCAGAATCTCTGTTAGCTCAGACTTTGCAAAAACTTCAAAAAATAGGAAAGAAAACCAGTCTTTTAAAAATACCCAAAAATATTCCCAGGAACCCTAGAGACTTCCCCAGTATGGTCGCCAATTCTGTTGTGGTGGTAAATCCCCCTATGGACTAGCATTTAGGGTTATATTATGCATGCATATAAGAATGAAAGAATCCTACTTTCTACCATCGTCCCAGACTTAATCCCCATTTCTTTCAAGCAAATACATGGTTAAATGAACATACCTTGTTCTAGACATTTGATGTCGATCCTTCTTCACGCTTGATCACTTGCTAGTAGCTATCCTCCCAAGACTGAACCGCGTACAAAACAAGCAACAAACTCTACATGCATTTGTTCTACAAATTAATGGGTTAGAGATTCAAACATAGATTCACTAAACTATGAAGAACTCATATAGTGGGACGTGAAAAGCATTTCTTTATTATTAACTTATTGAATCAACTTACAATGTCAAGACCAACCATTGCTTCGTGAACCTAATCCTGGGATCCTCTTCAAATGTCCTCCAACTTCTTTGCTATGTATCTCTCTTTGCACAAGGATGGCTAAAGGATTGGGACAATGGGAATGTGCAATTGGGTAGAGTTTCTTTACACTTATTTTCCTCTTCCAAATAGGACCCCTAACCCTTCTTTTATAGGCTAGAAGAAGCTAGGTATTTGGACGAACCCTCGGCCATGCATGGCCGAAAGATTCAGTTAACTCACCCAAAGTTGTGTGTTCCATTGGCAACTTTCCTTTTTTCGTGCTTTTGTAGGTACACACGGGTTGTTTTAGGTCAACTAGCGTGTACACGCATGCAGTAATGGAGTTGAGCACGTGGGCCCTTATAAAAGAGGTTTTTTAAAGAGTTGTTTAGCAATGCTTTGGCAAAGAAGGGATCTGAGATGGCTTGATTCCAGGTAAGCATGTATGGTGCAAATTAGGGTTATAACAAACACTACCGTAATAGAACACAAAATTCCTTTGAAACCTGGTGTCAAGCCTTTTAATAAGAAACTCAAACAGATAAACCCTATGCTACTACCAGTGATAGAAAAAGAAGTTAAAAAACTCCTGGATGCCAAAATCATCGTTCCACTAAGATATTCCGAGTGGGTAGCTAATTTAGTTCTAGTAAGAAAAAAAAATGGTGAAATCAGACTATGTGTTGATTTTAGGAAGCTGAATCGATCGTCACTGAAGGATAATTATTCATTGCCTAAGATGGACCACATTTTAGATAAATTAGTTGGAGCTAACAGAATGTCAATGATTGATGGTTTTTCAATCTACAATCAGATTGCAGTACACCAAGATGATAAGGAAAAAACTTCTTTCACTACCCCTTGGGGCACCTTCATGTACGATAGAATGCCTTTCGGTTTGATGAATGTAGGGGAAACCTTCCAGCGAACCATGGACATCGCCTTCGTGGGAAAGAGAGACAAGTTTGTTGTTATCTATCTTGATGATCTGACTGTTTTTTCCAAATTCGATGTAGAACAACTAGTGCACCTGAAGCCAACTTTTGAGAAATGTCGTAAATTTGGTTTGTCCCTTAATCCCAAAAAATATCATTTCGCTATGCAAGAAGGTAAGATTTTAGGTCACATAGTGTCTAAAGATGGAATCAAAATTGATCCCAAAAGAATTGAAGCAATATATACTATAAACATCCCTAGAAATGTAAAATAAATTTAGTTTTCTTAGGAAAAATAAATTTCTTGAGAAGATTCATCCCTAACTTTGCTGAAATTGTGAAGTTGATCACAGATATGTTAAAAAGAATAGCAAGACGAAGTGGACAAGTGAAGCCAAAGAATCTTTTCAATGAATCAATAAAGTTATCAGCGAAGCACTAGTCTTGGCAAGTCCTGATTACACAAAAGAGTTTATGATTTTTTCCTTCGCTTCCGATCACACTATTGCAGTTGTACTGTTACAGAAAAACGAAGAAGGTTTTGAACAACCTATTTCTTTTTTCAGTAAAAGTATGAGAGATGCTGAGTTGAAATACAATATACTAGAAAAACAAGCTTACGCAATGGTGAAGGCTCTCAAGGCTTTCAGAACGTATGTATTACACTCAAAGATCATAGCCTATGTTCCTACAAGTTCTGTTAAAGACATACTGGTTCAACCAGATAGTGATGGGAGAAGAGGCAAATGGCTAGCTAAGATTCAGGAGTTCAATCTGGAAGTCAAACCAAAAAAACTTATTAAAGTCCAAGGTCTAGCTAAATTGCTAGCCGAATCATAATTGCAGGCACTCGGGATAAATCCACTGCAAAAGGACGAGGGTTTTCTAGAGATAGATGAACTCGATTTCGCTACACCTACAATTGAGATTCAAGACAGGTTTTCTACTTCAGTCTGGTACCATGATATTGTTTTTTACCTCTTGACTCTTCAATGTCCCAGTGAACTAACCCCATCTAAAGATAGGACACTGAAGCTACATGCTATAAAATATTGTATTATAGACGGAAAATTATATTGGAAAGATCCCCTAGGTTTCTTGATGAGTTGTTTAGTCGAGACTGAAACTGAAAAGGTTATAAATGAGTTCCATGAGAGAGTGTGTGGAGGACACCATGCTTGGTGAGCTACAACTTATAAAATCTTACGAGTTGGATATTACTAGACCAAACTATTCACAGATGTAAACACCAAAGTTTGAACTTGTACTCCCTATCAGTTGTTTACAGGTAAACATAAAGTCTCAGCTTTACCTCTACTTCTAGTTAAAACCGAAGCTCCTTTTTAGTAATGGGGCCTTGATTTTATCGAAGAAATTCATCCACATTCTAGTGCTCAACACAAGTGGATTCTAACTGCAATGGAATATTTTACTAAGTGGGTGGACGCTATTCCCATGAGAAACGTGACTGACTCGGTAGTAATCCATTTTCTAGAAGAAAATATTTTATCCAGATTTGGTTGTCCCCGAAAGATAGTCGCCGATAATGCGCAAGCATTTAAATCAATGGCTATGATAAGCTTTTGCCAAAAATTTAACATCATATTAGGACACTCCACAGCTTATTATCCACAAGGTAATGGTTTAGCTGAGTCATCTAATAAAATTCTGATAACCGTGATAAAAAAGGTCTTGATTGAGAACAAGAAAGTGTGGCATATCCATTTGAAATACGCTCTATGGGCTAACAAGATAAGTACCAAAAGGTCAATTTGGATTTCCCTTTTTCAGATGGTATATGGAATTGATGTCATCTTACCAATCAATCTTGCTCTGCCAATAATGAAACTTTGCAAGACTCAAACGAGGAACCTAACGACATTACCAGGAGAGCAAACTAGCTGGTTGAAGTTCAGCAAAATAGAGCCGAAGTAAATGAAAAGCTGCAGAGATATCAGGATAAAATGAAGGCTTTATTCGATCAAAAAGATAAGGATAGAGATTTCCTCCCTGGTGATCTGGTACTAAAATGGGAAGCCAGGAAATAAGACACTGGAAAACATGGTAAGTTTTATTCGATCTAGTCTGGCCCTTATAGAATTTTGGCCTCAGAGGGAAAAAATGTTTTTTCATTAGAAAATCTCGAGGGAGATATTCTTAGCGCCCCTGTAAATGGGTGATACCTTAAAAACTACATGCAGTAATATGTTTCTGAACCCTCATTGTACATACCAGTTTGTTTTCTTGTTTTCTTTATAGTTACGTTTCCTTCGGTAGATTTTATTTTGCTAAAAAAAAAAAAAATTAGAAAATGTAGATACAAAATAGTCCAAAATATAACAGTTCATAGGAACTTTCTGATTTGTATGAGTCTCTGACAGTTATTATGCCATTTTAATTGCAAGAAAAGTATTGAAGATCCAGAAGATCAACTACACTAAAAGGGTAACCTGCATGAATAATCATGATAAATACTTCCCAAAGGGTAATAAGTAAATGATCTTCTGGCCGAAAATACAAAGAACAATCAAGGTATGAAATATGAACTGAGAATGTAGGTTAAAATGTCTTAAGTGACACCGATGAGTAATATAGTAATTTCGGGATAAAATAATATATATATATATATATATATATATATATATATATATATATATAGATATAGATATAGATATAAAATAAAAAAAATCTTGAACTACTAAGTGATCGAAGATTTTTTTTACCCTTCTTCCTTGATCACGACTAAACCTTCTCTTCATCTAACCCTGGTTACTTTCCCATAAGTCTCTAGAGGAAAGAAAAGGGTCTCGTCTCAACTTCAAAAGTGTTCAGACTAACTTTCAAAATGAAGATAAGAAAAATTCTATGTTTCTCCTAAACTTTGACTGAACCGGAAGTATGTTCAGGATAATCCCAACCTCTTTAGTCATTCCAAAAGGAATAAACTGATCGTTTTTGCTCGAGGAAAATCACTAAGAAATATTAATGAGTTTCCCCCCAATTTCTCTCTGAAGCCGAAAGTGTCTAAAAGCTAGAAAGAAGATTAACCTAGAGCTTTTTAAATAAGTTGACAAACCTATGAATATATTACATACTGATGGATTTCCCACTTCATAATAAAATATATACAGACAGATGGTGAAAGGAAATTCATTATTGATTGCCCCCATCTAGTCTAAAGATATGGTGAAAGGAAATTCATTATTGATTGCCCCCATATAGTCTAAAGAGATGATGAAAGGAAATTCATTATATGATTGCCCTCATTTCAACATTTAAATGATAGAAAATAATGAAGTGGTGTAAGGAAATTCAATGCAAAAAATATGATAACTTCACCGGGTTACTGAATAGGCTCGCTGGCAGTGAAGCAATATCTACATATCTGACAAGGCTGTTATATACGAACTGCAAGATTCTCTGGTAATTGTTCTTCTTTCATGCTAGATGTACACTATAAACTTATGGAGTTCCCTATTTTAAAGAAATATGGAATTATTTTACCTCGATGCGAATTCCTTCACATAAAACCGGATGGAACGATTAATTTGGTTTCGATTATCTTGCGCAAATCTGAGGTCAGTTTTAGAAAGGGAATCTATGAGAGCCTGATTAGAGATTGTCGAATGTTTTAGTTTTGAAAAGTTTTCAGAGGTGGAGGTTTAGATCCTTTTCTTCCAGGTTGATCTTTTCTCCAGACATGTTTTACAGACTGGAATGACTGACCCCATTTACCCAATAAAGGCACTAAGTCTACACGTTCTCCTCATCCCAGAAGGAGACGAGGTCCCCAACTGGAGCCTATGCTGAAACAAGGTATTAATTTTTATCTCTAACCAAAGACTTTGTTTTCTTCCCAGTATGGAGCCGCCCTAATATTAAAAGAAGAAAAAAGGGGGACAAAATGAAACCTTTCACGATTTAGAGTTCGACGTTTCATAAAGCAGTCAATAAAGTTCACAACTCCAAAGTCCTGGTGTCGATTTTCCGAAATGGGTTTTAATTTTGTTTAATATATATATA